>GL379786.1:1732491-1826325 GCA_000143925.2 Caenorhabditis brenneri | reverse complement strand
AAAATACCTTCTCGATTTCTCTGTTGATCTTCTTTTCCTCGACAAGGACAATCTTGGTGCGGACCTCAGACTTGATGACCTCTTGTCCGTTGACGTTCAAGGTGTAGAGGGATTGAACCTCGGATTGCTCCAAACGCTCATTCTTGAAGGTGTAGGTGTAGACAGTTTGTGGCTTGACAAGTTGTCCTTCCTTCTCGCATTGCTTGCACTCAGATCCGAAGCGAAGTCCATAAGCGGCCTCTGGGCGAGTGATGCACTTATCGAAGTTGACAGACTTGGTGTAGATGGTCTTCTCTCCGTCTTGAACGATGGTGTAGGCAACTTCACAGTCTCCTTCCATGGTCTTCTCGTTGACGTTGAAGAAAAGGGAGTCCTTTTGGAGTTCTTGGTTCTTCTCTTCTTGAGACATCTCATCAACTGGGGCAGACTTTTGGAGAGAGAAAAGGTTGACAATAACTCTCTTGGAGTTCTTGGACCACTCAGCATCTTCAGTGGAGAATTGGATCTCAGAGATGAGTCCATTTCTGATTTGAGCACGGAATGGAAGTTCGAGAAGATCCTTGGCCTCTTGCATGAGCTCACGTTGCTCCAAAGATTCCATCTTTGGCCATTGCTCAGATTGTGGGAGGTGGGAAGCAGAGAATTCGACATCGGTCACTTGAATGTGAATGTTACGGTCATCAATAGCTTGAAGACGAGCACGGCAGGAAATACGGGTCTGGGAGGCATCAGAAGAGGTAGATGGAAGTCCAGCGAGCATAAGTCCATCGAATTGGTAGACGTACTCACTCTTTGGAGAGAAGGTGCGGTCGAGGGCCGGGGAGGCGGCGAGCGCCAAAGCGATGAGAGAGGCAATGATTATAGACTTCATTGCGAGAGTGGTTATGCCTTCTCCAAGCACCCCTTTTATACAAGTCACCCAAATTGACATTATTCTCCAAAATCATCCTACATTGGCAGATTTCATAGATAAAGTTCATGTCACTCTTCAATTTACCGCATTATCAGTGCAAATTGAAGTGCGCATGTAGATAAGTAGCGATCAGAGTACAAGTGTCAGTCAGCACCATCAATTCGACGTGCTAAATCTGGTGGACGTTTGTGTGACCGCTATCATTTTTAATTTTGAGTGAATGTTGCGAAAAATTCGACTTGATCAATGTCACATTTTTACATTTTATTTCAACGTTTTATTACTCTTTCAGCAAAATTGTTCAAGACAGAATAGAGAGCATTTGGTTTCGTAACTCGAATCTTCTATTTGCGGAACTTTGGTCCAGTTTGCTCACCATAGGCTGCAGCTAGCTCAACCATTCTATCCTGAAAAATTCAAGAAGAATAGATGGTGACGTGACACAATTTTCTCACGTATGGATCCTTTTCGACGTGAAGATTTCCAGAGCGGTTGCTGTTATCAATAGTTTTCTGGAAAATCTATTTTACTAAAACAGTACAACTCCTAGGGTTACCTCAGTTTTGACAACACCTGACACAGCCTTGGAGGATGGCGTGATGTTGGCAGCAATTTCCGTTTTCTTCTCCATAACCTGTAATGAGAGTTCAGTATTATTGAATAGAAAAACCACAGCAATTTATATCGATTTGCGAAAGAACAAAAAGAGTGGTAATACATGGATAGAGAAGAGGGCATTCATTGTTGGATGTGCAAATGAGTCACTCAACGAAAAAAAGAATGTGTTCGTAGAGCGAGACTGCCAATACGAGGGCAAAAGGGGAAAGGGAACTCGACAACATAAACGGGTGAGAAGGGCTCTTTTTCTTGCGTTTGAGAATATTCACTTGGAAGATGAATGAAGCTGTGGAGACCTAACGGAAGAAAATGGCCAAGAAAAGGGAAGAGATTGGAGAAATATTGAAGTGGAAGGAAGAAAGTCACCATGGATATAAGATTGTTTTCTTCCCTAGGAAATTATACACTTGAAAACGAATGTAGAAAAAATTAATGGTTTCAAAAACACGTTCGAATACGGGAACCGAGGAACTGAAATTGAAAAAACTAAATTTTCCATCTTTCTTGCCCAAAACAGCGCAAAAACGAAGCATGGAAATCGGAACGACAACGGAAGAGCTTAGTTCTTTTGAAAAGATTCTGATATAATGTTTCGCAGAAAAAAATTATCCACAAAAATCGAGGTATATGTGCAATTAATAGAAGTTATAGTTTGAAATTGAGGTTCAGATCAAGTCGCTCAATTACGAAGAAAACATTTTCCCAATCCTAACAAAAAGTGTAAGAACAGTAAAAATATCGACGAATAATAGAAATGATATGTGATTCATATCAAATTCTGCATTCGAAAACAGTGGAATTGAATATTCATTTGAGACACCAATGATCAGATATTGGAAGTATGATAAAATCTACAGTAATCTAGAAATACATCATTTTCCAAGGTTCCAAATGTTAAATTAACTGGAAATTGCAAAATTGTTGTTTATTTTTCGAGAAGAACACTTTTCAATAACCTTCGAATGTTTATACTGTTTTCCCAAAATCAAACCACTTTGTTCATCTCTTTCTTCTTTGATCTTCTTGGTTTTTTCCGCTGTTCTCAACCCAATCTGGGAACTTCACGTTTTCACCAGAACGTTTCGCACAAAAAAAGGCGTTCTGTGTACTAATTATAATTTTCCGCCTAATAAACGTTATTATTGTATATATTATATTTCATCTTTACTATTAATTATTTCATCTGCTAATCCACTTTCTTTCATTTTTTTTAACAGTTGCCATCCACTCTAATTCAGTCATTTCCAAACATATTCCTCATAGCAGAACTGACTAGACAGTCATTTCTCGAGTGTTGGGTTTGAAATTCTTCATTGGTTGACATTTCCTTGTTCATTAGTCATACACAATGATATTGAAAACAACACACCGCTAAGGAAGAATGACACAGCTGGGAGGCGTATCAGCTTATCTTCCTAACCTTAAAATTGTTATAAAATCAGTGTTTTGTCACACATAGTCATTGAATAGACAACATTGTTTTTTCTTGCCACCGTACCCTTTTTTTTTGTTCTTTGATCAAATGGTCTTTGAACCATACCGAGCCCTATAAATCCATAACTGTCCATCTACACGTCTTCAATCATCATCATCGTCGGTATTTTGCTCTCATTACCTCCAAAGGATAAGAGATCAAAGACCGATCTATCCATCGGTCATTGTTTATTACGTCATAGAAAGATCTAGATTAGTCTGGTCCTCTCTGTTTGGCCAAGATTACCTTAGCCCCGCCTACCTTCGTGTTGCGGACCACTCGACCCAGATTTATTCATTCTCTCGAAGATGCCACTCGACAAACGGTCGTTCTCTTTTTGGGCATTTCCAACATGTGAACGAGCATATTGTTTTGAAATATCATTTGTCTCGAATCGTCATAATTTGATTGTTTGTGCGGTGGTTTTTGCGCTAAGAGGAGCCCCCTCACCCATCCTTATTTCCTTTCGCCCTGAGCGATAATCGTTGGAAAATGAGCACACTGTACGAGAGTGCATTGTGAGCCGAGGTGCTCAAACAACCACCACCAGTCCGGCTACCTATGTACATTTTGGTCATTTTGTTCCTTGAAAATGCTGTTTTTCCGCAATAGCCCTTCACCCGCTTTTCAAAATTTTTCGTTGAAATCGTTCCCCGTTTTATTTCATTTCCTGTCTATTTTTTCAGGATGTTATTAACCAAAATAATCCTAGCCGGATGCATTTTATTCCCCATCGCCTACTCCTGGACGGGAGCTACTATCAGAAATCGTAAGTTTTTAACCGTTTTTTTTCTGTCAGAATGATCAAATCTTGATTTATTGTTTCTTATTAACTTGATTTTCAAAACTAGAAAGTGCAGCAAACATTTGATTATTGACATTTCGAATGGTCACTTGCTATTTGCTAAGAGTTCAACAACACGTAAACAAGACGCTAGTGTTCTCACACGTTTCTCACTTCAGATCCGGCGGATGTTGTAGCAGCCCGTAACAAGGTATCGTCACGACACGTGGCTAGAGCTGAGCCAATCAACAGCTACATCAGACCATGCTACTTCACCAACTGGGCTCAATACAGGTTTGTAATTTGATCATCTTATTTGTGAACAGAGACGATAATCGAAAGATGATAGTAGAGACTCGGGAATGGGTCTAGTTTTGAGGTGTTGAAATGTGGTTTTTTTCAGGCAAGGACGCGCAAAGTTTGTGCCAGAGGATTATACTCCAGGACTCTGTACTCACATTCTGTTCGCTTTTGGTTGGATGAATGCTGACTACACCGTTCGTGCCTACGATCCAGCTGATTTGCCAAACGACTGGGCTGGAGAGGGAATGTACAGAAGAGTGAACAAATTGAAAAACACTGATCCACAACTCAAAACTCTTCTTTCTTTCGGAGGATGGAGTTTCGGAACTGCTCTTTTCCAAGGAATGGCTGCAAGCGCTGCTTCGAGAAAGGTTTTCATCGATTCTGCTATCACTTTTGTTCGCACCTGGGGATTCGACGGTATCGATATTGATTGGGAATACCCATCCGGAGCTGTTGACATGGCCAACTACGTCGCTCTCATTAAGGAATTGAAGGCTGCCTGCGAATCTGAAGCTGGATCAACCAACCAAGATCGTCTTCTTGTCACCGCTGCCGTCGCCGCTGGACCAGCAACTATCGATGCTGGATACGACATTCCAAATCTTGCTCCAAACTTCGATTTCATTCTTCTGATGAGTTACGATTTCTTCGGAGCTTGGGCATCACTTGTTGGGTTTAACTCTCCACTCTACGCCACCACTGAACTTCCAGCTGAATGGAATGGATGGAACGTTGACTCTTCCGCCAGATACTGGAATCAAAAGGGAATGCCAAAGGAGAAAATTATTGTTGGAATGCCAACTTATGGACGTGGATGGACTCTTAACAATGCCAGTGCAATCAATCCAGGAACTAGTGGATCTCCAGCCAAGATCACTCAATACGTTCAGGAGGCTGGTGTTGGTGCCTACTTTGAGTTCTGTGAGATGCTCGCTAGTGGAGCCACCAGATATTGGGACAGCCAATCTCAAGTTCCATATCTTGTTCAAGGAAACCAATGGTGGTCTTATGATGATGAAGAATCGTTTGCTAACAAAATGGCCTACGTCAAGAGAGAAGGATACGGAGGAGCTTTTGTTTGGACTCTTGATTTTGATGACTTCAATGCTGGATGCAGTAACTCAAACGGTCAATTGTATCCACTTATCAGTGTTATTGCTAGAGAACTCGGTGGTGTCACTATTCCAAAGAAGGGAGGAGTCACTTCTGCCCCAACAACTGTTGCTACAACAGTGACAACCGGACGCCCTCCTATGACATCTGCAGTTACCACCACTCCAGCCACCACCACTACTGCCCGTGCTACAACTACTACCGCAAGTTCAGTTAATGTCTGCTCAGGAAAAGCTGATGGGCACTACCCAAATACCAACAACTGCGGACTTTTCGTTCTTTGCTTAAACTGTGAGTTTACACCTATTTCTTACTTTATGTTTTCCTAATTCCAAAATTTCAGCTAAATCCTACAGTATGAGTTGCCCATCTGGACTTCAATATTCTGCATCGCTCAAGTACTGTACCACAGCTTCTGCTTCCGGGTGTTCCGTGACTACTACCACCACCAGAGCTCCAACCACCACAACCAAAGCTGCTCCAACAGTCAAAACTACAACAGCTACCCCAACTACCACTTCTGCGGCTTTCAAGTGTACCAAGGATGGATTCTTTGGAGTTCCAAGTGATTGTCTCAAGTTCATCCGTTGTGTTAATGGTCTTTCTTACAATTTCGAGTGCCCGAACGGACTGAGCTTCCACGCCGACACCATGATGTGCGATCGTCCAGACCCATCTAAGTGTGCCAAGTAATTTATTTCAAATGACACTGTTTTAATTCATTCCTGCATTCCTATATCTGTAATTTCATTATACCCACGGGATCATTCTGTTAACTTCGTTGCTTTGAGCAACCTGTAAAGTATATAATATTTATTCCAGAATTGAAATGTGTTCAATGCGTATTTATTGTATCAATAAACGAAAAATTTCACACTAAATGAACATATTTATCACTTGAAGCATATATCTACAGACAATGAAATTTACAAAATTTGAAAAATAAACCCCTATTTTGCAGCTACTCTGATTATTACCCATTTTGAAAAGAGACCATTGATTTCCCGGTAGTCAAAAATTGTTTTTGAAAAACATGGGACCCGATTTACTTTCCCAAACTTTTGTAAAAATTGACACCGAAATCAAGGAGGAAAACACAACACACGAGTTGAACAAAAAAACTGATCACATTGGCTAACACCGGTCTAGCACGGAGATATGCAATAACATTTGAACCCTTGTGTTTCAAGTACAGAAAAAAATTGGTCCCAGGGAAGTCTGATGAGAAGTGACGGCTGATTTCCTGAAAATATGAAATTTTTATCGGAGTTATTATAGTTGTTTGTTACCTGAGGAGTTTTTCCGGCTGTTTCTGGCAACCATTTGTAGTTAACAATGGCGTATACAGTATTCATTACGACAAATGGAATAAGGACATTCGCAATTCCATGTTTGTTGAGGGCAGTTAGCAGACAATTCGTCAAAACACCACCGAATCCATTCTAAAACACAATCGTCTTGCGTGTTCAATGATGTTTAGATATCATAAACAAACCTGAACGATGCCGACGATAGCTGATCCCAGAACTTTATCATTTGCAAGGAAAAGTTCAGGTACGATCGCATAAGCCGATTCACCACTGATCGCTGCGACGGACAAATCGAAAGTGGCTAAGATGGGTATGATAATGAACAGAGGAATGAAGTTTGCGAAGCCAGGACTGGAGAAGAGGATAGCAAAGAAACCGAATATTACACTGAGAACGGTTGGTGCGATGAGGAGTGTTCGGCGATTGAAGTTGTCGAAACATCTAGAAAATGACTGTTGAATTTTTGATCTCGGAATATTTAGCATCATCAATGTCTCTACAAACCGTGAAATAGATCCAGTGTAGCATGTTTATAGCTAGTATAACTCATTTTTGATTAGTTCGTTTTCTTTTTTTTTCTGATTTTTGACCACATTTGCTCAATCAACTAGAAACTATTATCAAACTACAAAAACTGACCCTAACAGTGCAATACTGATAACAGCTTGTGGCAATGACATGATCAATGATGTTTTCTGAGCTTGTCCAGAAGAGAGTCCGAAGTTTTCGAAAATTTGTGTGCTGTATGAAATCCATAGCTGAAAAGTTATATTTTGATTAAAATTCTCATTTTTCTATTTCCTTACCCAATCATCCAGATGAACAAAAGTTTGAACAAAAAGAGCAATGAGAAGAGCACGAGTGAATTTTCCATCCTTGAGTCTTTCCAAAATTGTGTCAATCAATCCTCCTTTCTCTTTTCTTGAGTTTCCATTTTCATCAATTTTCTCTTTAACCATTTGCATTGTCTGAAAATTAGGTTGTTCAAAAATCTCTATTTCGAAAAAGAATCGAATGAAGATTAAACTCACAAATTGCTTTTCGACGAGAATTTCCTCAAAGGATTGTTTACAATCTGCAGGGCTCTGAAAAATGTTTATTTATAAAAACAAATTTGATGCCATATGTCTTATTCTGAGACTATTCTGAAACTGAAATAAAACCTCACCTGATAATATGACATTGCTTTTCTAGCTTCGTTCTCTCTATTTTCCAAAAATAGGTATCTTGGAGATTCTGGAGCTTGCCAAATGATGTAGAGGGCTGGGAGAAGAACAAGAAGTGGGAAGCCCATAGCCCATTGCCAGAGCTCAGGAGTTCCAAAAAACTCGTCTAGTGATATAGTCATACCACCAAGTTCTCCCATGCAAGCCCACATTGTCTGAAAACGCTCGCTTTTTTTTAGGAATTAGGTAACGAAAAGTAATTCGAAGATTTTGAATAGGAAAATTCCCAGCAAGAATATCACTTATCGGTTTCAAAAGTTGAAAAATTGTTTTGAACAATGATCCATTCGTGTATCACATTTTTCAAAACTCACCAGAGTTGCTAGAACAGTTCCTCTCTTATTCAATGGTGGAAGTTCTGAAAGCATAACCGATCCTGCAGTTTGTACCATCCCTTGTCCAATTCCATTGATTAATCTTCCAATTGTCGCAACAGATACTCCATGAGGAACATACGTGATGAGTAATGTCAAGACCACCCCGATAACATCAAGAATTGTTCCTAAAGTACATTTTTCCATTTTCTTCTTTCTCAAAATTCATTTCACCCACCTACAACAACCGGTAGTTTTCTTCCATGTCGATGCGACAGAAGGACAGCGATGAAACATCCGATAGCGAGACCATAGATTCTTGACGAAACAAGCATCTCCCATGCATGATTGGCTGTAACAAGGCGCGATTTTCACGTGAAACTGTTTCCGGTACTTTGTTTTGACGAGTGATATCATACAATATTCACACATGGAATCATGCGATATCTAGCTAGCTTTGTTTGTCTTCGCTGAATGAGACCTACCATTTTCTTTGGTTTCATACACTGAGAGGAAAAATGGCATTGCAGCCGGTAGCAAGTTGTCCACTACACTGTCAAGGAATAACTGGAAAACTGATTCTTCTTTGATATCTGATTTGATCTTTAAACTCACTAAGAAATGACTGGCAGCACCTATACTCAGAACAACAAGTGCCAATCGTAGGGATGGTGATCCTGGAGGGCATGTATTTACTATTCTTGGCATCCGAATATGAACATCAGGAGGTTTGGAATTGTTTCCATCTTCCGAATTTGCATCCTCCAACTGAAAAACTGCCTTTTTTTCTAATTTGAAAGGTTTTGTATTATTTTTGGACTAAATGCTTTTCAAAAATGAACCTTATCCGCGGTAATTACAAATATATGAACTCCTCGAAGGTTCTCTGATTTTTGAGAGTGTTCCATGTTCTATTAAAACTCCTCCAATTGGATCGAATTTGACGACGGATTGGGATAAAATACGAAAGTGGGAAGTCACCAAGAATTTTTTCATCGATTCGCGGGTCAGAATTAAAATTTGATGAATCAAAATAGGGATGAGAATCGAAACGCTTTGCAGCATGTTCCATTCCAACATCCTGCACGGTTTATATATCATAATTTCTCCGCCCGCCGCGTCTTCTCCCTCCTTTTTATCATATGTCACACTATCGCAAGTCTAGAAATCTCCTTCGGCCAGCAATGTTTGTCATTGAAGTCAGAAACCATTAAAAGATGTAGTTTTGGGTACAAAGCGAGTGCAATTATTTTGTTTTTGTTTCATTACTCTCTTATCGCAATAACACTTCAGTTATTGTTTTTTCTGGATTCAGGTACTCACCAATAATGGTTCATAGCCATCTGAACTACCCGGATATTTGAATTTGGGAAAGGCACGAGTTTTTAAAGATGGTATCCCTCGAGTGAGAAGTGTGAACATCTGAGGATTTGATGAATTGTGGAACAAGAAGAAAACAGGATAAATTATCAACGAAGCGATTAGAAGATGGAAAAGGTGGAAAAAACAACAATTGTGTGGAAGAGAGTGATACGGGAGGAAGAGGTGCATGTGGACGAGAAAGAAAATGTGTTTCACTGTTCGTTGGGAGAGAAATAAACAAAAGCGATGAGAAGGGGAAAGTTTGGACTTTTGCCAACAGTTTTGGGATTGTTGACGTAAGATAGAGAGGGCGAAAATGTGAATTTTATTTTATTTAATGCAGTTCTCATGGCAAAAAAAAGTATGACACTGGGAAGCGAACAAATTTGTGGGAAGGAATAAAAACTAAGAATGAAAGTTTCATTCGCATCTATTTCTATTTCTTTGCATTAAATTTGATGCTCGTTGGTCATAATTTCCAAACTTTATTTTTTGTTTTAAGTACAGTTTTCAATGGAAACCTGGATTCAAAAAAAGGAAAATTCAACCCCAACTGTTTTACAATGAACTTCAATTCGAAAGTTCTCTCTTTCTCTCCAAATTTGGCTTGTTCCAATGATGGCGCAGCTGCACACCATGGATTATTTACTCTAGAACTCAAAAATATCCGCTCGTTGAAAAAAAAGTGAATGAGTAGAGCATCCGGAGAAATTATCCTAAAGTAGTGGTCACTTCTATCCCTTCTCCCTAAGTAAGTGAGTATTTTTCTGGTCCGCTTTTCATTTGGAAGGCACGAAAAGCTGTTGATGGAAAGGGAGAAACAAAAAAGAGAAGAAAAAGAGAAGAGTCATGCATTTCTGGAGTCACTCATTTGTTGACATGAGGGCCCATTCAGGTTTCAGATAGGAAAAACGGAAAAATGAAAAAAAAAGAGATGGATTGCATGTCATCTGAAGGAACACTTGAGTCTTCAACCTGGTTGTTTCTCTTGGATTCCATCATTTCAATGTGTCCTATTTTGTTCATGCGACAGATGAGGAGGAAACAAAAAAACAAAAACGGAGGATTTTTACGGCCGTTGAACATAAACGCTGAGCAAATGAAGAACATCAAGAACATGAGCTCTCAAATGGAGCACTGAACTGGGAGCTCTATAAATTTTATTGCCCAGATGAGCACTATGATGTGCTTCTATAAAATAAACGGGTAATGAAGATAAGTTGTTCAGAACAAGTTATTGCTATTGCTTATATCATGACCCACTGTACTATCTCTAGAGAAAATAGAATTGTGGCTTCAAGAGCAAAACACTTTCATAAACAATTTATGTGATTGTTGTCTGGTGGCTAGCTTTCATCGTAAGAAATTTTTTTAAGGAGACGCCTAACACGAAAAACGTGCGATTGAAAAAAAGCGTTTTCGAAATGAGAAACGTACGTTTTCAAACTGACAAGTAAAACGGAGAACATTTTGATGAATTATTGAACAGCGCAAAAAAAAAACTCCGAGAAATTTACGAATGCATTCAGAACTTGTGTACTACTGGAAGAAAATGCTTATAAAATAGAGATGTGCACTTTTTCTTGAAAAGACTATAGTATCGTAGGATGCCTAGGGGTATCTCGGGGTATCTACTGCATTTTTCAAGTGTTCAAGCTAACGGATATACTTGAGAGTTGGAAATAGTAAACAAAAACAAAAATATGTTGTGGGCGGGAATCCGATTTGGGAAATTGAGTTCGGACCAAAAAAAGACTTTAAAGCTTGATTTCAATTTCCTATCCTTAAAAGAGGGAAAACGATTTAGAAAATGCTAAATTGTTTCACATTTTGCACTCACTCAAAGAGTTTGGAAAAAAGAATGAGATAAAAAAAGCGGCATACGGAAAATTGGAACAAAGTTGATGAGTTTTGCGAGAAAGGGGAACGAGGAAGGAGAACGAACGTACACTAAAAAAGTCAGAAGGAGAAGGCAAATGAAGGAAACTGCACTTCCGGTAGAGTTTGCAAAAATGGCGAAATGAGAGCATATGTGCAATTGTTGACCGGTGTAGCAGAGTTTTTCAAATCAAACAAAGCGTGCAAGTTTTGAGGATTTCAAGAATTGAGAACAGAATTAGATGAGCAACAGAAGAAATAAGCAAAACCAGATGGTAGGATGTCTCCTTTCTCAACCATATTCGATTTCAAGAAGCATGCTATTGCCCGGATGCCATGTGAGCGAGATGAAGAGAGAAACGCCTAAAGAAGATGTCCATTACACATTCCAAATGACGTTTAGCATAAGTTTTCTGGCCGCAATGTGTCCTTCCACAGTCCGAAATCAGTCGACTCACCGTTTCAATGGGATATCACTTCTCCATCACTTTCAATTGAGAGATTTGACACAACAAAAGAAAGCAAAAAAGTGAATGTATTCATGTCAACGTGTCAACGAAAAAGAGGGAAATCAGACCCTTTTATGTTGATAATCGATGCCACGTATTGTCAATAGAAACGTGTGATTGATTTGTTTCAAAATATAGAAAATGAAAAAGATTGAAAAGGAAGAAAGGCTTCGATGTTTATGAAAAAGTTTTAGAAAAAACATTTCCAGAAGAAAAGGAGGAAATCAAACAGAACAGGTCATGTTTCACACATAATAATCAGGTGCTACGGATGATTGAATTGGGAGGAAATACGTCACACTTCATGTTAACGGATATTTTCGAAGCTCAAATGTTCGAAAAAAAAATCAACCGAAAATAAACTTCTAGTTCCACTAATGAAAGCATGAGGGAATATTTTTGTCGTGAATATAGTTTTATCGCGGTTACGTCACAACTAACAATAAAAAATGAAATTCAAAGATTACTCGTAAAAAGTACAACTAGAGTAAAGGACAAATCGGTAGGAGGCGCCTTTATCGTTTTTTCCCTCTTCTTGTGTGCCATCATGTATGTCATTACCTCAATTTGTGGTTCCCTTTGTATGTTCTCAGACGTTCTATACACCTCAAGGTAACTAGCGGTCACGCGAATATCGTCAAAAATAACTTAGCAAGCGATTAGTTACCAGCGAAAATGGAGTGTGTCAGCTGGTGAAGTTTGGAGGTAAAAAGATCCGAGAAAAGCAAAAAAAAAACACAGTATGGAATTAGAACGATAATTAGTGATGAGAAGGCTATGTGGACAAAAAAACGACTGTAGAGTAAAGAGAACGAGAAAGACATAGTTGAGAAGAGACCAAGTTTTAATGGTTTTTATAAAAGACAACAATTCGAACACAGGATTACTGGACTTGAAAACATACTTTGGCTAGTCATAAAATGGAATATGTGATCTTTGGAAACGTTTAAAATGTGAAATTTCAAAAATGTGATATGTTCTACTACATGTTCGAAATAGCTTTCTCGAAAGAATTATCCCATGAGGTTTATTCTTAGTAAGCTAATTAACAAACTTTGAAGGACAGCTATTGTAACTGATAGAACTATAGAAAAAAACTTTTTTTTTTAGACATTTTGACTATGGAAACGTGTAGAAGCTGCGTTTTGTTACGGTGAATTGAATGGCGTAGAAATGACCGCTTAGATCGGCATCCACAGTTTTTGGCGGCTGATTTTATCTGAATAATCGTAAGCAGGAAGATGGTGGAGAAGATTTTAAAAATTCGAAAATCGTAGTTCATTCAGATATTTTTGTGAATATAGAGTGAGAGGGAGAAACAAAACATACAAAACTGAGCTATCGACGTTGTACTAGTTGCAGTAAATGCAGGCAATCATTTTGCATATTGTCATAGCCAATTAGTTAGTTTCCCATTTTTATATTTTTATTTTGTATTCAGCATTTTTATTTTTGTTTTTTACTCTGTTACCTCCAGGAGTTTGAGCAGATCAGTAGCTGACAATATAGACATAAGAATGACAACATGCTACAACGCATATGTGGTAATAATTTTCTTATATAGGTTTGAAATTTACGATGGTTTCAACCGGGTGTTGCAGAACAAAAAGTTGACAATAAAACGAAAGTTGGGGGATTCATAAATCGAAATGCTTCTCCCTCCGACCAGAGCAACATCTTTTCTCAACTTTCCATTTGTACCGAGGGCATTTTTTTGGAATTAAGATCAGGTTCAGAAAGAATAGGATGAAAGCAACAAAGATGAATCCGATAAAATTAAGTAAAGAAGAAAAGAACATAGAGAAAAATGGAGGAAAAACGTGAAACAAACAAAAATGAGAAGCAAATTGAAAAAAATTATTCAGAAAAAAATCCGAAAAGCGAAACAGAAATGGACAATAGATGAAAAATGAGAAAAGTAAAACACAATCCACCCATTCAAAAATTACTGCGAACAGTTTCACCTATAGAGAAGATTAAACGCTTTGGACATCCATTTTTTGTGGTTTTTGTGCGAAATTTGAGATAGATCTTTCAGACTGAAACTTTTGTCGAAATTTAGTAGATCACCGACAAAATCAGATTTAAATTCAATCGAACAATACCAACCTTGAAGGAATAAAGTGGATCATCTAACCTACAATTTCACACTCAAAACCACTCTTGCGGTAAAAATGGACAGGTCAATTCGTCTTGCCTTTGTCTGTTTCAAATGATAATGAAACGCACTTGGCACCGATAAGAAGTTCAATTTTTATGGTTCAACTTTTTCAACGTGTATTTTTCCATTAACAGTATTTCTAATAATAACTAATTGATTAACTTATTCAATCACCTGACAACTCGCACTCGTTTTCCGTGAAATAAAAAATGAAACTGTCGGTTCTCAAATTAGCGTGTCATGAGAACTTCTTTTCCAAAAAATTGGAAAAATTAAACTGATTCATTCAGTGATCAAAGTTGAAGTTATCTAGAACATCACTAGAATTTCAAAAACTGTTGGAGGGTGTGCCAAGGTGTGTGGAATAGATAACGAATTGTGAAATTGAAATTTGTGTTTTGTTATAAATATAACTTTTTTTATCAACTAGACAATTTTGACCACCATCATTCTTCCCTTTAATTTTATAAACTGTTCATTTTAGTTTCATCTTTTCACACGGAACACTTCTCTCCATCTGCTTTGATTTTCAAGTACTTCTTCACTTCTGGGTGCAGCTGCATATCTAATTAGCTCATTTATAAAGTTCCTTCATTTTATGGTTCGTTTATGTGGTTTTTACTTATTCAACTTTTTTTTATTCAATAAATAACTTATGTACTTTATTTTTAATACACTTCCTGTTTGAAAACGTTTGACCACACATCCTAACCAGATTTTTTTTCCGAATGTGTGTGGTAATCGGTTCACACATCTAGAGGATTTGTGACTGTAATCGGATACTTTTTGAACTTGTACACGAATGGACATAAATTATTTGCCTGAAAAACTGAGATTGTATAAAAAACTTGAGAAAGGGACCAATTTTGGCGGGAAAATAGAATAAACAAAAAAGATTGAAAAAAAAAAGAATTTTAAAGCATACTTCAGGGCAGGCAGGACTTTTACTGAAAACACATCGTTGTCTCATTAAAAGTTGTCGAGTTATGTAATTTTATAGTAATTGTTCGCAATTTTTGAAATTTTTCCGATTTCTAACGATTTTCAGTGTTTCACAAAAAATTTGTGCTTTTTTAAAACACATAAGTGGAGAGAAAAATTTATTCACGCCTTGCGGCAAACTATTCAAATTTCAAAAGACAGTTTCTGTACTTTTTGTTTTTTTTTAAGAACAATGATAATTTTCCCCGACCCCACATGAAAATTGCTTCATTGCAATGTCAGGAGTAATAATTGACAACTCGGAAGTCGCGAATTTCCGTGTTAAATTCTCATTTTCGAAAATATAAATTTCACGGTTGAACACGTTTTGTACTGAATTGCACTTTTACTCAACTTTTTTCATTTGTAATTTTACCTCCCATTTTTAAAATTGAGAGGAATTTGTTGAAGATAAAAAATTATTTCATTTCTTCCTTTTTTATCGGATTTTTGAACGTTATGTAGTTCTAGGTTGGAATGATTCACCCGTTACCTTTTCAACAAATTTTTCTTCGACCAAACTGTTGAAAACGAGAATATATCATATGTTCAATGAGAGAAACTGTTTCCAACTGACTTCCTTGTTTGTCTTTCTTCTCCACTAATAAATAAAAATATCTCTCAATTGATAAGATTAGAACATGATGTTCTCTTTTATTTTGACATTCATAATCTATTAGTTCTTATTTCTTTTTGTAGATATAGTTGTCTTTCCTCTCAAAAATACATAAAACGGAAGCCTATTAGTGACACTTGATGGGTTAAAAAAGCAAGTGAGCAATCCGTCGTGTTTAATTGCACTAGTTCACCCATCATTGCCTTCATTGTTGCCCGCATCGTCCTCTTTCTCGAAAAGAAGAAGCCGATATATTCTCAGTCGGGATCTCTATCTCTCCTTTCGTCAGGCGTCGGGGGGCCCCACCGTCTCGTACGACAAACCATAAATTGTTGAGCGGTGGGCAGAGAGGGCACCTCTGCAAATTACAACACAATCATCACCCATTCAAAAACTTTTCATCGATAAATTTTGAGCAAGTACCAAGTCATTCACTAGACACAGATATTTGATCATGATGTCTTTTTTTCTCTTTCCCATTGAATTTTATGTTTTCTGAATTTTCGGAAATTTACAATGGGAACATTCTTTCTATCAAATTCATAAGTTTTGTTTTTTGTGTTTGTCCATTTTCTATTTTATCATTCTCACCCTCTTCCGACACAAGCAGTTTGCATCGAACAGCATATATTATAGTATAATCGGATTCGAAAATCTTCTATAAAAGTTGTATTTCCGTGTTTTTTTGTCCAATTTGTATATTTTCAGAATGAGGGTATTATTCTACGTGTTATTCCTTGTGATTATTGGTACCGTTCAAGCACAACTCATCTCAGTTCATGTGGTAAGTAGGTTGGGTTTGTCTGAAGTGGGATATACTTGGGTTTTCGGTATCAAAAGTTGTTCTGAGTTTTCTCGAAGGTTTTTCAGAATTACTGTATCACTGCAGCCTTTCTGAACACGACCTAAAATTTCCAATTTCTCAAATATTCTTCCTAATAATCTGGAGGAACAACTATGTTTTTATACCCAGATTTTAATAACTTTTATCCACAAAACCCGCTTATTTTTGCCACTTCTCTCATTTTTTGACCTTTCATCCTATTTTTTGTTCAGATTTTCCGTCACGGAGCCCGAGCACCAGTTCTCAACGTCACATCAGAGGAGGCAAAATCTTATTTCTATCGCGGTTTAGGACAACTGACGGATGTATGTTTTCTTAACAAAATTAATCACTTTGAGATCAAACGCTATCAGAAAAACACGATATCTCTCATTTTTTTCAGGAAGGAGTTGAGCAGGCAAAACTGATGGGAAAAATTCTGAAAGATCGCTATGTGAACTCTTTTGTGGATGCAAAAATGTTGCCTACACAAGTGAGGAATCACAATACAACAAAGAACAAAGCATATTTTCTTTCAGTTATTGTTCCGGAGTAGTCCAGTCGAGCGATGTTTGATGACATTACAAACTGTCGGAGAGGTTATGTTTCCAAATGCCACACCACCAGTGCAAACTGTTCCAAAACCGGATGACTTTGTAAGAAATCAGAAAAAATGACACCTCATTGATATTTTTCAATTTCAGTTGTTAGTACCTAAACTTGACTGTTCATTTCAACTGGATGAATGGGGACTCTTTTTCAATTTGACCGAAGAGGAGAAAGAAAAATCGAAAAGAAATCCGGTAGGACAAAGATATTCTAGTTAAGAAATGAAATCATCAGATTTCAGTGGTATATCAGTGATAGAGCTTTGAGAAGAGCCACTGCTCAATCATCAACTCTAAAAGAACGATCAAATGAGAATCTACCTGCCTTGATTTTGGAGAAAGAAGCTGGACTTGCTGTTCCATCTTGGTTCACCGAGGAGGCGTACAAAGAGTCTCTCCACGTCTTCTATAAAGTAGGAACTTCAAATCTGAAACTGCCAAACATATAAATTTTCTAGGCACTTTCTGTGATGGCTTCAGTTGGAGATTATCAGAGTACAAAAGGAATCAGAATCAAAACAGGACTGCTTCTAGACAAAATTATCACTGATATCCAAGAGAAAGTTAGATGCCATGACAAAAAAGTGACAAGCAATATCAGTTGCGACCGTCAAAAACTCCAAGTTTATAGTTCTGTAAGTTACAAAAAACATGGAAGCGATTATATCTGAAGCTCCTATTTCAGCATGATCTTCTTGTCCTCCCATTCCTCGAAGCATTAGGAATTCGCGAGGAAGTCTTGGGAAAAGATTTGCCACCTGATTTCTTAGCAGCAATTATAATCGAAACAATGATTATCGACAAAGTGCCATATGTCAAAGTGAGTTTTTTATAGAAGCTGGAGCTGCGAACACTTTATTGTATCAATGATGAAAGTTCAGGTTTACTATCGGAAACATCCCCGTGAGATCACGCTCCGTGATGTCACTGAACACGTGAGGAACTGTCCACCTAAAAATCCATACTGCCCAGCTGAGCTCTTCACATCTTGTTGTGGAGAATTCATCACCTCCGATCCAAAAACTGAATGCTATCCAGGTGTTCAAGACGAAACTAGAATCGAATGGGTTATGACACCAGTGTCATGGATTCTAGCTGGAATCGCCATATTCTTACTTGCCTCTCTCATTATCATGGCGTATCTTGTAATCCGCTACAAAAATCGATCAGTTGTTACAATCAAAAAAGTTTGTTTAGAGAACTAACATATCATGAGAAATACGGTACAACCGATTTTTCCTCTTTTTTCTGACCGGATGAAAAACTTGCGAACATAATAAACTTTTCATTCTACATAAATATACATTTTACAAGCATTGGAAAACATTGGCAAACTCAATTCCCTCGTATTTAACACCATCTTCAAGTGCTTGATCCTCCAAGATTATGGTTCCATCAATCTTGAAAATGGTGATCCAGGTGTTGAAAATCTTGTTTTCAAATGGTTTGGCTGGGTCAGCTGGCACTTCTGAAGTCTTGAGAGCTACGATTATCTCGTCGTTTGTTCCTGGTACAAATTGAAAGGCGCTGAATCCTCTATGGATGTCATGCTTTCCAATATAAACAACTTTAGTGTCACAGAAGCAGTCTGAGGTGCTGAGCAGCATGTTGGTACCTGAAATTGATAGTTCTAGAAGGCACAGTCTGTCAAAAGTTGACTTGCCTGTTTCATAAGCAGTGGCAGCGTTAAATGGTAACTTTGATGCATAACGTGGGAGGAAGAACCATTTTTTGTGGATATCAGACCAATGAACAGCTTCATGGATCATGAATCCTGGGAAATGAATTCCAACAGCGCGACGGAGTTTGACAAATCTCGCAGTCCAATCTTCGACAGCCAAGGCTCCATTCCCGGAGATAACCTGAAATAACTCAGGATGAAACTCTTCACTGATGTCAATAACACTTACTCTGATGTACATTTCATCGTCGTTGATGTACTCGCCATTTCCAGTAACAACTTCATGTCCACTGCTCCCAAGGTAGAGATCGTTGTTTCTAATAGTCATCCATTCTCCTTTGAATGCTGTAACGAAAAACAAGTTTTGAACAACACCCGTTGAACATGGAAATTCAAATTCATGCTTGAAAATCAGACTCACGAGTGCTTTTGGTACCATCTCCAGTTGAGGTTATCACCCATGGAATAGCAGTTCCGTTGCGAAGCCAGTAAACGACTCCAATTTTGTCATCGACAGAGAGAAGTCTGTTGCGATAGATTTTCAAATCACTCATTTCCATAGATTTCTGGTTGAAGTTGAAGTTAGAAGTGATATTGAGTTTCTCCATCCAGTGAATAAAAGCGGTTGTTCTGTTCTAAAAAATTCGAAAATATACGGTTACCTCACAGGAGTTTAGGTACCTGTGATAAGGCGAGTGCTCCATATTGGATAGTACTGTACCAGTTGTCGGTGCTTTTAGACTTGCTGTCCATATCAGTAATGATAGAAAGTGGAAGAAGGATATCGCTGTTGTTTTGCGGATCTACCTGCATCACTTCACAGAGAGCTGAAAATTGAACATCATTTATCAGTAAAAAGATAGGATAACTAACGTTTCTTGACTTCATTTCCAGCAGCATAGATCACGGTGCCAAGCAAGAAAAGCACCGACATCCACATTTTGTTGGAGACTTCTTCAACTGCTCTCGACAACAAAAGTGAAATGAAAAGAAGTGAAATGATAGAAGAGGGTAATCAGTCAACTGGTTTCCGTCTCCTCTTTCCGTTCCGGCTTTGGCACTTTGTCTCTGCAACAACACATTCATCATTTGCCAACACACACACAAAAACTACTTGAACTTTGTTTCTTCTTCATCACAAAAAACAACACAAATAAGAGAGAAGAAACACGGAAGAAACTCGAGCTTTTGGAAGAAGGGAGGAAAGGATTAGAACTCGGAAGGGACAATAGTGACAGCTAAAGGGAAAAATGAAAAATGAAGTGTATTAGAACTCTGAAGGAATGATGAGCTTGCTTCTTGTCGGTTATCTCTTGCTTTTTTTGCTTCACACTATGTGATCAGTTCACCGATAGTTTGCCGATTTGAGGGGTTTAGCTAAGAGGAATACTGTTTGTTTATCTGTTTTTGGTGTGAAATTTCGGAGTTTTCGTGAACAAATGAAACGATAAGTACCTAGTCACCGACGGGGTAAAATATCTATGTCCATCTAGACAGCTGGCTGAAATTTGATCTCACAAAAAAACTTGATACCCAACAGAACTTGGCATGGGTACACTCACTAAAGAACAGCAGTGTTTTAGGTTGATCTTCGACAGAAACAGATGAGGAGAGGGCAATGAAAAAGGAACTCGAATGGAGTCATTTATAGATGTTTTGAGTTTTTTTTAGTGGTTTTCGAGGTGATCAAAAACCAAGAGCATAAATTTTGTGAGTTTAACACATTCATAACTACTTCCGACTATGAAACATGTTTGGCTTCAAAAATTATGAATATTATTTTTCAAAATGAAACACTTACTTTTCAATTTTCTCATTTGTATCCAACGATTTCTCGATTCCATCACGATTATCATTCAAAAACTTCGTCAGATGACTCCCCGTATGCGCGCGAAAGCCTTATTTTTGGACTAACAAACTTAGGCCGTGTACTCCTCTCGGAGAACACTTTTCTGGAAATAAAATTCAAGTTACGCGCTATCGGTGGCCTAAAAAACTCTTTTTTGATACCTCGAACATATGTCTGTGAAATACTCTCGGAGAAAATATTAATTTATTATCTTTTTTTTGCATTCTAATTTTCAAGAGTCCGGTTTGGTTTCTGAAAGTTTTCTTTGCAGAATAACCTTGCCCTCAACCAAATGGATGTTATGGCAGCATAAGAAAGCGGATTATGAAGGTTATGTAAAAGAGAGACGACTTTCTTATTCCGCAACTACTCACGCGGCCTCAAATCAATTCCTCTCATTTCATATGCCCATGCAGGATTAGCACGTGCATGCTGCCAAGGTTGATGACCAGTAAGGCAATCGTCAAATATAACAGCACCTGCACAGTTGCGGATTTTTAAGGTTTGTGGTTCGAATGACTTTTCCGTCGTTCAAACAATTTTTTCTTTTTCACAGGTGTGATAGTTGGACAATTTATAATAGGCTACCAATCAAGAAAGCGACAGTAATTCACCAACAGTCAGCAAGGCCACATTTTCGTCCAACTCTCCGGTATGAAATCTGTTGTGAATCGAATAAAATGCATTATCTGAAAACCTTTTGGAAGCGAATGGCTAAATAGAACCTGATTATGGCTGTACCGTGACTGTTGGTATGTTTTTTTCACTTTTCCGTTGAAACTCCACCGTAAAACGTTAATTTTTCAGCTCATGATTAGAATGAAACACTTCTCCGTACCCTCAACGCCAATCATGCAGAAGTGATGATCAAGGATAATTGGGCCCGGTTGCGGCTAATTCGCAAAAATGTTCTCACATCCCACTATTACAATATCTTCAAGTTGGTTTCTCAACGATGATGATACATACATATTTTGCCTGGCCCGTGTATAAGAACCTAAAATGGGACTTTGGTTCGAGACCGAGCAATTTTTTTTCTTGGAAAGGCGAATATTCTTGGGAAGACTAATATTCTTGATACAGATGTTTCCAATTAGGCACCCGGTGCGCTACAGTTATTTTTCCCTTGTATGATTTTATCCAGGTTTTTAGTGATGCAGCGAAAAAACAATCAGAAATGGCTGTTTGGACAAATAACACAGTTTTAACCTCAACCAAATTTATTTCTCGTGAATAAACAATTTCTCTTTCGAAAAAGAGAGTGCGGGAACAAATGAGTATTGGAGGGAAGGGAAAAACATAGTAATCAAAAAAATTGTTCCGCGATAGACCTTCTCAATCCACCACAACTCCCAACTTCCATCGCACCTTCCAGCACCACGAATAGCTTCCTATTGATTTGGATTGTTCACAATCCAGCAACTTGCTACGGTTACGCTTCGAAAATTCTCGGGGCGAGGGCCTTAACTGTTGTACAATCGGTGATGAAGACGATAATTCTTCTCTGACGAAAAAAAAAGCTAATACGATTCGAGGAAAATTGAAAAGCCTGCAAGAAATTTTTAGGGAGAACCTATTCGTGTGATTAAAACCGAATTATCGATGCAAATGGTTTCAACTAGGCAAGAAGTACAATTTAGGTGGATTTCTTAGTCGGTTTCTTAGTCGGTTTCTTAGGTGGGGTTTTCACTGGGTACGACTTCGGCATTGGCGGACTAGCTTGACGAAGTTTGGCCATTCCAGTGGAGACAATAGCACGGCGCTCAAGCCCGACGAGAAGGTTCCCGATGGTCTCGTTGTTCCCGGCGACGATGATCCCGGCCGATGCGTGGGTTGGAAGAGTAGAGAATTTTGTAATAGGAGAATGGATTGAAACTATTCAATTATCTGTGAAAATATATCAACTCACCACTGTTTTCCTTGTAACAGCGAAACAAAAATGCGAGAAGAAGAGCAGTGAAGACGAGAACAATATCCGACTTGTTCATGGTGGCAAGTCGATGTTGGTTTCTAGAAGACAGAGCTGTATTTATATGGAAAGATTTGATCGTCGAAATACATCGGCATCAGATCACAGCTTTTTCAGACAGTGAAATCTTTTGAATTTTGTTCTCACGGTTTTTTTGTTGTTTTGTTGTTCGTTTTTTTTTTGAAGGTTGGTAGTTTTGATTCCTTGAACTGCTCCCCCAGATTAATTTTCTCGTGAAACTTGATTATGATGGAGTTTGGATCACTCTGAGCTGGACAATTTTAGGCGTGAAATTGTTTACAGTCAATTTCAGATATTTGAGATGTATTACCTGATTGTCATGCATTCATCAAGATTGACTCTGAAAATTGAAACTTGCTGAATGTCTCTCTATAGCAGCTGCCACAATTTCAAGGAATAGAAGATTAAAGAAGCAAGAAATTCAAGAAGCTCGCATGAATTATGATCTTTAGAACTACGCCCAACTTGGGAACAATTGTAATCTAGCATCAGTGTTTTAAAAACAACATATCACTTTTCAAGATAAGCCGCTTGATGCTAGCCAGGATCTGTTTCCAAGTGAAACCGAGTTCTCCAGATTATCACATTCAGACTGATGCAAGCTTTTTAACATTTTAAAATTCAGCTCCTTTCCTATTCCGTTGTCAGAAATCTTACGGATAGCAGTTTCTATTGTTAGTTCTCAAATCATTTACGAAAATTTCACAAAGCTTCAGTAACTAGAAAGCATGTTTTTAACTGAATGCTCTCATGTTATTTCTGAATGTTTTCATGGTAGCATCCTACCACGGTCTTATTTTCAGACAAGGACGACTAGTCAAAGCCTTTGGTCAATTAACGTTCAGAAACATCTAAATCGTGATAGAATTTATAACACTCTATGCAGAAACAGTACTATGTGGCACTAATAACAGCTACAATACACTTGTTCAATATGAATTGTCGACAATGATTTCAAGTCTCATCACTTCACCTTCTAGAAAAATTCATTTAGTTGGCATACGTCAATATCAGATCACAGGTGTTAATTGACAATAGAAACCTTTTGAACTCCTAGTTCCAACAGATTTTGTCGTTTTATTGGTCTTCTTTTATTTGAAGTTAATTGGTTTCTGCACCAGTTCTTGACATCAACTTAATAGTAAAAAGTCAGATAGAAAGCAGTTTGCAACATGTAAAGCTGAGAACTTCAGAGCATGAAAAGTTATTTCTATTAATTTCAGAGATTAGTGATTTGTAACTTGATTGGTTTCCATTTTACTGATAGGGTATCCAATCAAACGATTTCTGAAAGTTGTCGGAAGACAACTGCTTTGATTGACATTTGAAGGAGTTTTTTTTGAATATATGGACGGTTCTTCGAATATACGGACGTTCAATGCGTAAGGAGAACTCGGTTCAATTTGGAAATAAACCTGCCCTAGCATCAAGCGGCTTATCTTGGAAAGTGATATGTTGTTTTTAAAACGTCAATATGGCAAGAGCCTTACGAGATTTGAAATATTATAAGCAGGTTCACCTGGCTGACCTAATTCAAGAAACAAGAATTCATTTTTGGCCATTTTTCTGATTTTGCATCTAATCCATTCATGGGAAATGATTGACCTTTCACTCATACAAAATCATCAAGTTCTTTCCTTTAGAATTATGTTGTATATGTTTACGGTTTCAGGTACAAAGAACCAATATCGGAAATTTTGTTAGACGTGTTACAACAAATGACTGAATTCAAGAAAGCTACCAGTTTTTTCCTTCAATTTCGGTTGAACACTTTTGACAAACCACCAATTTTCTTGGGAAAAAACTCTTTTTGTGGCACACGTGACGCTATAGTGGTTTTCCCCCTGTATGTTTCTATGCAAGTCTTTGACGGTTCCGTGAAAATAATTGGAACGAGCTGTTCGGACAAAAAACACAATTTTAACCTCAACCAAATTTATTTTAGTGGGAAAAAGCATGGTTCACGAAGAACCTGCATTAAAAACCACGTCGAGGCGAAATAGAAAACAGAATGTGAATAGCAGATTTCCCCAAAGGGAACGGAAAGTTTGGGAACAATTAAATATATTGGAGGGAGGGGTAAAATTAGTGACCACAAAATAGTTCCACGATTGATCTGGTCGAGTCGGTCCGCAACAAATTCGTTTTTGAAGAACAACTTCCACATTCAGAATTATCCTTCCACATGTTTGCATTCTTTACAATCCAGCATCTTGTCGGTCCAAACAATTGTTGCGGTGAAAACCTTAATTGTTGGACAATCAGTGAAAAAGACGAAAATTTTCCTTTGATGGAAAGGAAACGCAAACACAACCTGAGCTAAAGTGAAAAGCCTGTAAGAATTGTTAAGGAATAACTAATTCGTGTTATTTAATCCAAATAACAATGCAAACGCATTGAAGAAGGCAAAATTAGTTTTTCAAAAAAGGAAGAAGCAAACCGTCCTTTCACTGATCAATGTTCATTCAAAAACACAATTGAATTCAATTTATCCTTTCTTCGGGAGTCCATTCGTTGTGTTCTGCTTTGGGCAAAACTGGGGCGGGATGCATCCCTCCTTCGGATCTCTTACAAATCCTGGTCTGCACTGACATTCATTGACAATGCATTGCAGGGTACAGAAGTCAATTTTTGGACGATCACACGACGGCTCGCATGCTGTTCCACATTCAAAAAATTTTTCATTTACAGGGCACCTGAACCTTCCATCAATTGTTTGCACTGAAAATATAACATATTGATATAGTTTACACTCCTTTTTTGATTAAATCTGTCACTCACGCATTACTGCCAATGCAGTGATGAAGATGATAATCACCTTCATTGGAACCACTGAAGCGATTAAGAGAATGAAGAATAGAACGAATAGGAATTTTGCAATAGTAGCAAAAGTGACTGTTTGGTATCCTGAGCGTTCTTTTTATAGAGCCTTGGGTCGTAAAACGTGAATTTCCCATATACGGTACTGGGAACCAGGAGAGTGGCTGAAAATATCAAACGGTCGTAAAGTATGAAACGATGAAAACAAACACCCACGGATGGGAACGGTGAGCAATAAATCGTAAGGAATCAAACATCATACTTTTATCAGAAATTTATCATCTGTTGTGTTCACTCTGGAAATCCATGTTTTACAACCCAAAGCTCTATCAAACGACCGCTCAAAATAAGAAAATTATTTTTCGGCACGCAGGATGATAGCCAGTATTGGGGAAAAACTGAATCAGCAACAACGAAATCCTCACCACAAAGTCAAAGTTTCAAAACAGACAAACAACATTATCATACCTAGCTAAAATTCGATTTCTGTTACAATCCATCAATTTTTTGGTTGAAAAATATACTTGAGAAAGAGCAAAGTCCAAACTACTGTGTACCTCGATCAATTTTTCATGAAAAAAAAATATGATTGTTTGCCTAGTACTTGAATAAAAAGAGCGGAGCTTGATTAACAATGTACTATATGTCTCAAATGTTCGATTCTTAAAGGTATGAGAAATAGTAATTGTAGTGTGATAAGTAGTCTGGAAAATTGAGAGGTATGTGGTGTTTTATTTGTAGTGGTTAGTATTTTTATTTGTAGTGGCAAAGCATATGTTTTGAAAAATTGAAGCGTACTTCATTTCCAAAAAAAAGAAATTGAAAAACTGCAAGTGCCGTCTGATAAAATTAGTGTTTTGAGAGCAGCTGTGTTCATTTTCAATTTTTCACTTTTGAAAATAGGTTTTATATCTGATTTTCGACCACACTTTGGAATACTTCTCGAACTGAACTAAACCAATTCCATATGAACTTCAATGACAATTTTGAAAGTACTCCCGTATTTGTCCCTATTTTTTCGGGTTTTTCTTTTTATTCAAAATGAACATCTGCAAAAAGACAAATGCTCCGAAAATTGTTCGAAGATCTTCTTCGCTCCACTCTGGTACACATGATCATCAACCTGTTACCTGTCAATCAAATTCTTTGCCTTCCCTCAGGCTGTGGCCGAAGAAACGCAAGGTCTCCCGGCCGTGTACTCCTCACGGACAATTCCAAGATATTTTTCTTTCATTTACATTTCCAATAACGAGGTTCATTGCTTGTGAATGATTGATTTTTCTATCTCTTTTTCAATTTGCTAACTGAAAAAGTCTTTTGGTAATTCTTTTTCACTTTTACTATATGTAGAGAATCAGAAATAAATAGTGCATTGAAAAAGAAGGTTGCGTTGCCTTTTCCATCGCTTGTCGCATCTTTTGATCGATTAACGCATTTTGTTTGTGTTGACTGGTGTGTTATTAGCATCATGAAGCGTATTTGTTTATAGAGAAACTATAAACTAATCAGTTTTCTTATGCATATCCAATTCACAGTCTCTATCGTTCAGCGCAGCATTTTCATCGAAAACCAATATTTCAATCACTCTTTCACAAACAAAACTTTGCAGATTCAACCAAATGAGCCATGCGCCGACATCAACCGAAGAAATCGTCAAGAACTACTTAGCCGCGCGGTCAATGGTAACAAGTTTGAAGTTTTTTGACCAAGAATCTTCACTTGCTAAGGATGCCAACTACCAGGTATGTTTTTGTTTATTCTTATCGATTCTGTTCCATTTCTTAAAACATTATTTTTCAGGTTGATCGATGCATTGACGAAATGACTGAAGCCATCGAAAAACATGATGTCGACACGTTATGCACCATGTGGGAGTCATGGAATTCAAGAGTATTTCACAGTCTCGACGCGGTAAGTCTGTTTTTGGCATTGGAAAAACTGTGTTCCCTTCTATGCTACTCATGCAATTTCACGCATTGGTGTTCCGGAAAAAATGGATAAGATCTTTCGAAGAGAACAATTTGTGTACCTGAAAACCAGGAACGTTGTTCCAGATGAACCACAACGACAAATGTTTTGGAAAAAATCCGGTTGTTCGAGTTTTCCAATAGCAAGAAAAATACCTGACTTCTACGATAGGCTAAAACCAAACTAAATTTATTGTTCGAGAACCATTGTAGACGTGACTAGGCTTTCCCATTGGCAAAGTACATCATTCTATCTCAAAAAACATGTTGCAATCAAAAAACTAGTAGGAATTTGCAGGAAGGAGTAAAACAAGCACAAAACTACGAGGCCAGTGCGTACCGACTGTTTCTGGTTCGATGTGTTCAAAAGAAGAACATCATCAAATGCAACGAATTTTTCCGGAGGATGTCTTCGCTCACATTGAACAACCCGCAATGGACTGATTGGTTCTGTAAGTATTTCCTTAATTTAATTTCAGTTACAGTTCATGGGTGACGGGCTCAAGCACAATCAGAAAAACATGAGTTGGATTCTCCATTAACGATTCATGTAGCGACAACTCGTAGATTTTGAAGTTGATAAAAATTTGAGCCGGTCATATTTCACCCAATTGCATGAATCCGTGAACAAAAGATTAATTTTGTGATGGACATTCTACGCGGGCGTAGTTTGCTGATTCATTACAGCGTTGCTGTTTCCCGAGAATTCATAGTTCCAACACGTTTCATTTAGTAAAAATAGCTAAAATACTGTCAATTTTAGCCGTGTTCAGCGCTGAGGTTTTGGATTCTGATTGAAATATATCAACTTGCACCCAAAATCAGGACAGATTTTTTCCCAACTTAACCTTTCTATGACACTTGTTTGATTCCCGGCTCTTAATTTGGAAAAAAGGAAAGACAGTTGCGGTATAAGACCTGTTTGCCTGATGAGATGAGGAATATCACGAGATTATTGTAATCTGCGCTTTTTTCGATTCACATGGTGCAGCCAATTGCGTCCAACTCCATTAGACTGACAAGTATTCAAATCCACCAAGTAGCATCTGAAAACCGAACTATAAGACAACGCTTTTTAGTTTTTTATGAAAAATTGTATTTTCAGCATTCCCGTACAATCATCAAGCCAAAGACACTGAACCATACCGGAAGTATTTTGATAGGACATGGATTGAGATATACTACGTGTCACTCCACAACTTTCTCTCGACTAGTCTTGCGACCGTATCACCCAGTGTCATTGGAACGATTGTGGAAGGGATAGCCAGAGATCCCCATGGAGTAAGACTTGAAACCCAAAACGTTCCTAGCGAATGCAAACTGATTTCAGAGCGATCACGTGGACTTCGATGAGGAATTGATTGACGACTTCGCTGTTATTGCACAGTAAGTTTTTTATTTTTAAGCTTATGGTTTCAAAAAGGCGGTGAGAAGTTAGAAGCTCTGTCGAATCTTCGATGAAAAATTCAACAGAGGCCATCAGATTGTTTCAAGTTTTTTATTTTGATAGTTAACAGAATTTCGTTGTACACCAATACCGTTTTTGGATAAGTTTCGACTCTTCTCAATAAGGAGACTATGCGGATTTCATTTAAGAACATCAATTATGGTACTATCAGAAACTTCACTTTAGCTATCGTTTTCTCGAAATCTTGAAATTGATCTATAACCAAACTTCAACAGAAAGTATTTTATTGGAACTTTTCATTCCAGATGCTCCGCTCCAGTCAAACGTGGTCACTCAAAACCTTCCCTCCGCAATCTCCTGAAGTCTCTTACAAGTTCGAAAAAACCATCTGCTTCTACCGACTGAAATCTTCAAAGCGTCAATCCATGTGTATCTTCTTCCAACATTCTGGCTTCTGTGAATATGTAATCAATGCCTAGATTTTCTTTCACTTGCATTCATGTTAATACTACTTAATGAGCCCAACAATATCAAAAACATTTTCTCGTGTCAAATCCAATAAATCTGATCTTTTTTGTTTGTGTAAAAATATATTTTTTAAAGCAGCAGGTGTAAATAACTAGTCTGTCAGAGTGATATACTTGGTGAGAAAGTTTTTCACAATTTCTGAGAAAACTGGAGCTTTGTGTGAAAAAAGGTTGTCGATTCAAGTTGATGTTGAAAACTATACTTTTTAACTAGCAAAACTGAATTCGGAAGTTTTAGTTCAACTTCTCATTAGTTCCTTCCTGTTGGCCAGTTGAACAATATGAGTTTGCTAGTGATCTATTTATGTACATTTGTATTTTTTTCGGCATTGGAGTTCATGACTTCCCTGTCATTTGATTTGCTCTTTGGTGCTATTCGTTTTTTCAATTTTTTTAGGAATTCCAAAAATCGCTAACCTAGTTTTTTCCAGAATAATGTTCTTTGCGTTGGGGCTATGTTCATTCTTTTCCATCTTCCGTTTGAGTGAATGGGTTTTCCAGGTTCCCAGTTCTGGATCAAACCACTTTTCCCATATTTATCCTTCTCGGAGTGAAATAAAAACCAAGTTGTAGTTTGAAAGGAAAACGACGCGTGAGGTCGTTTTGCCTGCTTGTTCTCTCCTCTCCTTCCATTTCTCGCGTCATTTCCATTCCTCCAAAACAGCAATAGGTATTCTCATTGAGGAATAAACACTCTACGCTTTTTTTCTGGATCAGGATCATTTTACGCCTAAAATAAAAAGATGGATTAGGCACCTTCTCGAATTTGATCCATTACGAGAGTGTGTTTGTGTAACAACTGTTAATTAGTGTATTCATTAGGAAAGAAGCACAATATCCCGGCATGAAAAGTGAGCAGATTGGCCGGATGAGATGGCGTCTATGTGCATATTCATCCGCCGCCACAGACGGACACTCATTCGCTTTCTCCTTTCTTTTCAGCATCTTCCGAGTGTGACGATACTATTATTTCTTCGTTTTGTTCTAATTTTCTTATATTTCAATAAAATTTGGAAAAAACCACAATGAGGAAATGAAAACTTCTTCAATCCACTGTTTTCAATTTTTAGACTTCAAAACAAATTTCCCAAAAACTTTGATATTTGTTGCATGAATAATTTATTCTAGATTTTTCACGCCAGAGAAATCCTTCGTCAACGACCAATGGAGTTTTCAACATTCAAAACTCTCTCATTTTGTTTATTGAAATTTCCTTCCTCCTCCTTCTCGTTTTTGCAGCTGTTCATGAGTCCCTTTTTCATTTTGGACAGGAAATTGCACATCCGTCGTTTTGATTCACGATGATTGTCAAAATGGCGGTTTCTTTTTTTCGAGATGAAGTCGGTGTTGGTTTTGAAAAAGAGTAATCATCTGCAGATGTCAGAAAAACGGATGAAGATTGTTATTTATTCCTTACCGCACACCGGCTCTAGCTTTTTTGAAGCACATAAATTTTATCGTACAACGTTCTGACGACGGCGTCACACAAGTCCAAGGGGCGGGACCAAGACGCAGCGACTCCCTTTTTCACCCTTCTTCACTTCAGGGACTCTTTTTTGTCTAACTTGACTTGACTTTTCTCAAATCACAATCTTCATCTGCGCCTAACAATTAAAAATTTTCAATCTCGCTTTTCCAGTAGGTGTTTTTGTTGTACGTCGTTCTTTTTGTTTTCATTTACTAGCTTTTTCTTCGAAAGCTAAAGTCTTTTGTTCCGAATACGAATCCGTCAATGTATGCACCATGTGTATTTCTTTCTCGGGTTTTTCCACCCACTTTCTCATCCATTCGCAACATGGCCCCGTTGGGAGTCATCGAGATTTAGTGACGGATAAGATTGTTTCCATATGCTATGAACTTTTTTCCCACAAATGCAACAAATTGAGATAAGTTAATCGTTTTATTGGACAAGATTTTCAAATAAAGAAGTGGGTGAACTTTTGGGATATTATCTGTCAGAAAATTTGAAGAGAGTGGCTTTCCACATACTCATCTAAAATTCTCTACATTTCTCGTTTTTTTTGCTCCAATTTTTGCATACTAACTGAATCATACCAATGGAGAAGGAGAAACACACGACATTTTACATTTTGTGGCAAAAAAAAACATGGGCGAAAATGTCGTTTGGCATTGAAACATATGTCCCGACTTTTTCCACTTTATGAGCTTGGTGAGCCACAATTCTCAGGTGTGGTTTGGAGAAAACGTCGTTTGCATTTGAATTTCATCTTTCTATTTCTACCTCCCCTCTTTCTCCTCCCGTTTACTCCGCGTATAATTGTTTCAATTTCAATTTCATTTCCAATTTCCAATTCCCTTAGTACTCCGAGCAGTAGTGCTCAAAAAGTCAATCTAACAAAATCTTCGAGTGACCACAACATTGCCCTCCTCTACTGCTATGCATATTTATGAATCGCTGTTAGTTAACTGCTCGTACTCTCTCTGCTCCTCCTTCCTTTTTCTTCTTCCCGCCCATTGCACTCTCCGCGTTTTCATGGCCTAATTACACTACCTTGTTCGTCTTCTTTTCAAAGAAAACTTCATTTAGCATCCATTATTTTTTGCACTCCTTTTAATTAAAGCTAATTCATCTTGGGAAACTTAGGTGGTTACTCTCCGAAATGAAATCATAAAATTGTACTTCATAAGCCGAGAGTTCGACTATCTCAATATGGCTACTCAATTCACAGGCCTCCAGGTAAGTGAAACGCTTCTTTTTTACCAATTCAAACTCTCAGCAGTTGGAACACAGAGGCTATTTTAATTTTTCTACTTCCCACTAAAAGGCTGAGTCCTATTTTAGGTCGTATCATGGATCCTTCTTCTGGTTGGGACCGGAATGTTGGTTATTGCATTGGTCTCCGACTACTGGTCCATCCATCAACCACGCAACCAAATGGGTAGGCTTTGCCAAAAAATCTAGATTTCCAATCAAGATTTGAATGCAATGCGCCGGAAATCTCATTAATTTCAGAACATCTTCAAATGCACCGCGGTGTTCTTAGACAATGCATCACTGCTCGGAAGCATGAGACATGTAATTTCCGGTTATCAAGCATGTTCAAACAGCTCCGTAATTTCATGGATGGTTACGATATGTATTCGGAGAAATCTATGTATCGACATCTTCCAACACAGAGTAAATTATATCAGAGAAAGACTATATAATTCGAGTGTAACTTGTTTCAGCATACGAAGTGTTTGTTGCCTTGTTCCTTGCAATATCCTGTATGGTTGCTGGAACCGTACTTCTTTTTGGTCCATTTTGTTGTCAAAGATGCAAACCATCAACTACTCTGCTCATTTTTATTACGGGCGTTTTCTCTGGATCCGGTTGTGCCATCTATTGGAATGCTAATCGTGAGGGAAAAACCTTCACTTTGCAACACCTGCCTTTTCAAGATGTTTACCATTATGATTATGTAAGTTTCAACATGTTCTTGTAGTAAACATGTTGTAAAAAACTAATCTCAATTGGTTTCAGGGAAGTGACATGAACACATTATCGTGGTCTTTCTGGATGGCTGCCATCAGCACTGGAATCCTTCTCTGCTCGGCTTTTTTGCTCTGTGAGTTCTGGTCCTCATATGTTTCTTCATTTTTCACGTTTTCAAATGATTTTTAATGTATTCCAGGTGTTTCGTCACGCGTGGACCCGGATGTTGAATACGACAACCCACCAGTAACCGAAGTTTAAAAATAATACAAATCATTTATTTACAGTCTTTGAAAAAATGCATTTTATCTTATCTGAAAGAAACGATTGTATATTCAATAATAAAACCTGTTGAAACCGATGAACAAGTAGAAGAAATTGCGGCACTAATTATTGAGACTACAAAGCGCTGGAGCTTGAGGGGAATATAGATATGCAAACAATGGGAGTGCAAAAATGATGGGGAAAATAATTACGGATATATCATCATACCAGAGTAATCATCCGATATGTTTCAGTTTTCATTCAATATTCTAGACATAAAAGCTAAACCTGAGTTTGCCCGCTAAGTTGTACCAGTTTTTGAACCTTTTTCTCAAGATCGTCGGTTGCAGTTTCTTCATTCTCAGTTTTCTGTCTGTATGAGCCTCCATTCCTGAAGAATCCACCAATGAAGGGTAGTCTTGTGAAAACTTTCGACATGAACGGGTCGTAGAATTTCAGAGATCTCATCCAGATAGGTAAGAAATCCCAGTTTCGCAGAACGTTTGGCAAAAATTCTATGCAGCTATTCTGAAAATCATTTTGGTATGCAATTCTCAGAATGGTAAGAAACTTACTTGTAGAACACATATGAAGCAACACAATATAGCGATAACTAGTATAATAATGAATACAATCACGATAACATTGTCCGGAAGAAGTGTAAGTCCAATGATTGTGAAAGGGATGATTAGGAAAAATGTGATGATGAACACAACAATGAACCATCGATACTGAAATCAAAAGTTCCAAAATTCAGAGTTGAGGACTGTTTTCCACTCACCTGATCAGTTATGTTACCCAATTTTATGGAAAGATATACTGGAAACTTTCTTGTGCAAGGCACAATGTAAAACAAACAAGTTCCAATTACGTTGTAAATTACTTGACACATTGCCATATGTAATGCTCTGAAACATTTTATTGAACATTTCATAAAATTTCCCAGGCAATACTTCTCAAATCTTGATGGATCTGTTGAGAAAGCAGCAAGTACTCCACTGAATGTAGTTCCAATATTACTTCCCAGAACCAGAGGGTACATCTGTTCTAATGTCACAACTCCGCTACCAACCAATGGTGTTAGAGAAGATGAGAATATACTGTTGGATTGAATCTGAGAAAAATTAATACCTTTTTCTTAAATGGGGATGTTGATGTTCTACCAGAATAGTAACAACAAGTCCAACTAGCATAACCAAGTATCCAGTACACGGTTTCCACATTCCCGGGCATTGTTTTGATAGTAAGTTTCTGACATAGTTAGCAGCATGTCCATCAAGAAGTTTCTGTAAAAATACAGTTAATTTTGAATATTCTTTTGATGTATTACCTGTATCAAATAAACAATTCCAACTAGACACATGACCAAACAAAAAATTGAAATAAAGAGAACAATCCATCCAATATTCTTGTCCGAAAGAGAAGTGTTTGCGAAGAGATGGTGGTAGGGGCCTGAAGTTTTCTCTCTTCTCTCTCGCTTTCACTACCGGCGCCCGCTGCTACGAATATCTACGCGGGCGTCTCTATAGGCAGACATGCGCCTCATTGGCTCAGTGGCAGAGCGTCTGTCTAGTAAACAGAAGGTCGCTGGTTCGATTCCAGCATGAGGCACCGAAACTTTTTGACTTTTTTGGCAGGATTAATCAGTTATAAAAAAGCTACGTTTTAAAGAACATGTCTTGTTTCTCACTAAAGTGAACATAACAAACTAAACAATGTTCATTGAACTCACAATTATATATTCGTGTTCCATTTGTAAAACTACATCTCTGCACGAATGAATGATTCGGTGCAAACATTTCGGGTCGAATAGTAGCATTCAATAATTCGGCTTCGTTCACCTGAATGTTTTTTGTTTTAACTGAACCAATATTTTTGAAATTTACCTGTAGAATGATTTGATTTATAGGATCCGTCAACAAATCCAATGTTTTGAAACTTAGGCCTTGTTCAGAAATCAGTGGGTCCACAATCCACCATGAGACTTTTTCAATTAGCCCAGTGAACATTTCCATTGGAAATATCACAAAAAGACCACAAATATTGAACACATCTCCCAATATAGCAGCTGAGAAAGCACGTCGAAACTGTTCTGGTTTTCCAGAATAAGCTAACGAGACCATTGCATTTACCAGTGATGATCCGAGTTCACTTCCAATCATTACAGGAATAGCATCATGTACAGTTATCACTGCAAGTAAACCGCTTTTGTTATGAGAGTTCTATTTTGTTTCTCACTATTCGCTGCCACCATCGTTACTAAAATGTTTGTTGTTGTAGTTGCTGATTGTAAGACTACCGTCGCCAACATTCCAACAATTACCGCAGATATGGGGTCATTAATAAGCGGTGACTCCTGTATTGCCTTTCCTGAAAAAGTGAAAACGTTCCGAATCTTTTCTAGTTTTGAGTTTTGAACTGAACATTTTAATTGGGGTCGTGATAATTGCCTCATATTTTTTAGAGTGTGCGAAAACGTTGACAAAAAACAGAGAAACCCCCAAAAAAAGTTTCACATACCTAATCCTCTACTTCCAAGTAATCCGAATGCGGTAGACATGTTGGCCAGAGAACAGACATAAATGAAGAGAACAATGAGTATGAGGAAAATGAGGAAACTACATGTTATGTAGTATTTTACTTTGTGTTTCGTAGGAGTACCTGAGATATAATTTGAATTTTTCTATTTATGGAACCCCAACTTACTTGTCCAGGAAATAATACTCTTCTTATGTGCTGGTGGTTCGGTTTCATCACCAACTCTTGCACCCGGCATGAAGTGGTGTCTGAAATTCAAGATTACAGTTTTTCATATAAATCAAGATAAATTTCAAAAACAAGAAAGAAAATTACCCTCGATACGGCATATAATGACGGTAGTAATAGTCAGGAATCACCTGTACACGGTGATTGTACATAATCAAAACGAAATAAAGTTTAGTGCTTTACATCTACGACGAAATATTGTTTTTTTTTTAGTTTTTAGGCGAAATAACGTTGTGGGAACGTCCAATAATGAGACACCTGGTTGGTTTTCAAAGGAATAGTAATAGAAGAATTATTAATATGTTGTTGAATTCAAATCCGATTTGGAACGTCCGCCAGAACTCAAAACTGAAGAGTAGGGGGTTAATACTGAACTGAATTGAAAGCCGAACCGGAAAATATAATAGGTGGCAACTGCCAGTTCAATAGGTGAGAGGGTGTGAAGAGGTGAAAATGTGACGATTAAAAATTTGTGATTCTGTGAGATATAAAAAATATCTCCTATTTCAAACTGAATTGAAACCGTTTTTGGTATTTGATCCAATTGGTGGAGATGTGGGAAAAAGATAATCCAATGAGGATTGAGAGATAAATTATACGAAAAATGTAGTGTGAAAATCTCTTGAGCCTTTCAAAATATTTGCTTCTTTTCATACAAACAAATACAAAAAACACTGTTCATGGCAGAATTATAGCTGAACACAGAATTTGAATTTCCTAATTTGCGGAAAAATCGTTTTAGTGAACTGAGGATCATTTGTAAAAAATTGAAAAAAAAACTAAAATAGTTTGAATCTACTCATATGTTCTATGAGTACCAAATGTTGGATTTGAGATATTCAAGTGGTTCTGGAAACGCGGAACAGAAGCTCTCAAAAACGGAACTTGCTAGTAAACCAACAATTTCATATTTTCAAGCTACCGGATACCCAATCCAAAATCGTAAATTATCAACGCAAATTGAAGGTTTTCAGTTTTAGTTCCGTTTTCGGGATAACTAACTGTAAAAACTTTGAACTTAAGAACAAGAAACAAAATTTTCTTCTATCATTGAGAAAATAAATTCTAAATCGCCATGGGTACAAGGCAGCTCAAGAATGGAAGATTCCATTTCGACTCCGAAAAATTCTCTCGTATCCGGAAACTTTGTGAACGTTCTTATCATAAACTACATGGAAATGTGTATCGAGAGGAAAAACGTTCAAAACGAGCAACTTGGAAATTGGAGACATGAATTGCTCTATTTCTGGTGAAACGGGATGTTGACGTTGTCTGGGGACCCCCTTTCTGAGAACAAGGAAGAAATACGGTGTTTCGTTTTTAATAGACGTGTTTTTTTGCAAAATATTTCGTTTTGAAAAGATTTTGTGAGGAGAACAAAAGGTGGTTATAAAGGAATATTTAAACGGAATGAGATCAAAGTAAAATAATGACGAATATTAAATTCATCATGAAAAAGAATGGAATGAATGTTTGATGATGGTGAAAAAACCATGTCAACTCGCACGGAGACCATCATAATGTCATCGAAAATAGGAGATTACCCGCGACAACATTTGTTATTATTCTTTGCCGCTCACTAAACCTGATTCAGTGAGTCAGTTCATCCTAATGATTGAAACGGATTTGTAAAAATTGAACCACCCGGCCGAGTCTAACAAAAGATCAGTGCAAAAATTCGGAACGAACTATTTTAAAGGACCGAGATCCTCAATCGCACGCGGTTCGTTTCCGGTTTTTACTCTGCATCCCGAGTCATCCACCAAATCCATCACTATCTCGCACCTCAATTATTACATTTCGATGCGCAGTCCACATTTTTTTGCATTATGTATCGGTTCCAATATGACTGATTTATTCTTTAAAAATGCTATTTTTTGAGTTCAAAATCGGTTCGAAATACTGGAAATTTAAAATTAAATTTGGTTTAAATATGAAAATTGGTCAATTATTTGTTTTTTTTTCTGGAAAAATAGTTCAAAGTTATTATGTCCATCAAATTGAAGTTTGTACTTTTCGAATATTTGTTATTTTGAAATGGATGTATCGAAAAAAATCAGTTTCAATCTATGGATTTAAAAATATCCACAATTGGTTCCAAAAAAAAGCGTGAAGGTTCAATATGACCGCATGCAAAAATTTTGAAGCAGTTTTTACAATTTTTCTGTGATAACTTTTGATTAGCATAACTTTCAATATTTTTGCAGATCTGTTCACATGTGTAAACCAATGTTCCCATTTTGAAATGCTCATCAGTCTTTGTCCCATCGATTATCTGGTTCTTTCCTCACTGCAAATTCATCTTGATCTTTGTTCTTGTAGACACATAAGAAGACGAATTTTCGACAAACAACTTCATTATCAAGACAAAATCTTGCACTTTCCTAAACTTCTTGCCCTTCCTTCTGCTAAACTGTTTTTATCAAGTGGCGCCGACTGTAAAGTCACACCAAAAGACAAAATTAGACATCAATCAAATGAAAAATGTCTGCACTTTCAAGGAAAAGTGAAACCTAGACGAACAGAAAAATTTGACGGTGTGATATAAAAGAGAAGAGATGTGAGAATAAACATCCATTTGTTCTTATTCATCAGAAATGTCATTGAACGGCAAGGTTGCAATTGTGACAGGCGCTTCGAGAGGTTGTGGTAGAGGTACGTCAAGTTTTCTTGAAAGTTGTTGTTGCAAATATGATGAATTCAGGCATTGCACTGCAACTTGCTGAAGCTGGATGTACACTGTTTATAACTGCACGGTGTCCGGATGAGAGTCTTTCTTCACAACTGACTTATCTTCCAACACTCGAGGATACAGCGGAAGAATGTAGAAACCGTGGAGGAGTATGTTATCCACGTTATGTAGACCATAGTAACATGGTTCAAGTAGAAGAATTCTTTGAAGAAGTTGCAAAAATTACAAACAATCAGCTAGACATTCTGGTGAACAACGCATTTTCTGCAGTGACCGTAAGGATTCTAATTTCTGTTCAACACATCAGGTAATTCATTCAGAAATGCGGATCCGGAGACACCAGGAAGTTTTTCGAAAAAGATCCAGAAATTTGGGACGACATCAACAATGTTGGACTACGAAACCAGTACTACTGTAGTGTGTTTGGAACTCGGATTATGAACAAAAACGAGATGAAAGGCCTAATTGTCAACATCAGTTCATTGGGTGGTATTATGTTCGTGTTTCAATTGTTTTTTTTTTTGTTTTTAGTTCCAAATATTTTAGGTATTTGTTCAATGTTGCCTATGGAGCAGGAAAAATGGCAATCGATCGTATGTCTTCTGATATTGCACATGAACTACGAGATACTGATGTCACTGTCATCTCATTATGGCCATCGGCCGTGAGAACAGAACTGATTATCAATATGCTGGAAGCATCAGCAGGATCTTGGGGAAAGGTACAATCGATACAAACACAAAATCAATTGCACTTTAGAAGATGTTTCAGACGGAAAACCAAATGTTTTTGAACGGAGAATCTATTGAGTACTGCGGAAAGGCAGTGGTGGCAATAGCTTGTGATACGGATAGGAAAATTTGGAATGGGTCGACGTTGATAACTACAGATATGGGCAACTATTATTCGTACACTGACATAGACGGTGAGTTGTTTTTCCATTCAAAGTGTCTGCACGAGCAATATGATATTTTTGTCCTATTAGGTGAGCTGATTTTTTGAAGTACGAAACGTTCTCATCTCATTAAACAATTGAGTAATCATTGCGTTGGAGTTCACCAGACTTAAGTTCAATTTATTTAAATTCAACTGTAGCCACGTGAAGTATGAAATAAATACTTTTCTCACAATTCTCGACGATAGGCGGAACCCAACTGCTATTTCTTCTCTAAGCCGTTGCAATACTATCATTGACTTGTCTCTGCCTATTGTTTTTGACGTGCAGGTGCGCTTTTCATGCTTCAATGCGAAGGTCATATTGCATGTTCTGAAAATAAGAAGGTTTTTAGGCGGGAGAAAGTCAAAGTTGTATATGTTTCATTTCCAACAATACATATTTACTTATTTAACAAAAACAATTGAACGAATGATGAATTGAACAACAATTCTCGCAAGCTATAAGACATTTTACATACTAACATTGTCTATTCAAAATCATCAATAGGAACTTTGTCACGAACAACTGGGTATTCGGCTGACCAGACGACGAATCGAATCATTCCTTTACCAGTTATTCCAATAGTGGCCCTCGCTCCGTCGTTTCTGGTGATGTGCCTTGCACTTTGTTCAACGATCGCCCCGTCGATTGGATCACCACTGAAATCCAGTGTTTTGTTCTCCCTGAAATGCATAGTTAGTTGCTAATAATTGCTAATGAAAGTAAATTCGAATTAACTCACCAGCTTTTCTCTGTTCTGACCTCCTCCGTACTGTTCGAATTCAATCCGACCACAATCTCATCAAGGCTTGGGTTTTCAATATTGATAAGCATGTCCTCCAAGTTTTCTTTCATTCCGTTTACCCAATCCTTGACATAACAATTAACTGAGGTGTTGCGGAGATTCGTCTCAAGCAAGCTCATCTTCTTTGAGTTTGTTGCTAGGAACATGTCTTCGGTCACCCATCGTCCATGATAAATATGCAACTCGGGATAGTTCACCAATAAGTCACGTTTCGGCTGTTGAATGACATCGTTTCTAGACTCAAATGAGAGCATTTTTGATGGGCGAGCAGTTTCCCAGACAATCATAAAATCTTGATTGCGCAAAGCACAAGTTGCCCGAAAACAGAAAAGTTCCGTGTTTTGAAAATTCAAAGATTCCATGAAGCGCGGAACGTTGATTTGAGCGGAGAGAATACACATGAGTCTGATTGGAGTGAAGATGTGGAACAAAGTGTTTACGACTCTTTGGTACATTGCTATGAATGAATCTGAGTAGACATAAACTCTGTCATCGTCTACGCTGAAAAACATCCATAAGCTGTTAGCATACGTAGACAAATGCTTCTGAGACTGCTTTCTCATACCAAACTTACCTACACTTGCCGACCATTCTACCAATTTGAAACTTCTTGTTCGCCCCGAGAAACGGGCACCAAACCCGCATAGGACAAAAGTGCCATGCAAGTGACACGTTTGTTGCCAAATGAACTCGTAGCAGAAGGCACGGTCCTTTCAAGTTAATCGACATACACTTGATTGGTCGCTTCTTGGGTTGAAAAGAAGTTTTTGTATCAGAAAGAGATAATGCCAGTTGAAACCTGAAACACGACGTTAAGAATGGGTAACTAAGTTGAGTTACTTGAAGAAATAAAGGCATGCTAGAATGTAAATAACCAAGAAAAACTTACAGTGAGATGTCATCACATTTGTTAGCAACTTTTTCTAGGGCTAGAGATGGCAGAGACTGAAAACGTTGCGCGTCCATTTTGGGAAAATTATTCAAAATTCTGACGAAAATGAATCGTTTGTGTGAGGGGATAGTGGGCCTAACTGACCGCAACCATATTCGTCTGGCCAGGTGTAACAGAGCTAGCGAAAAAAGTAAGAGACAAGGAGAGTAAGAGGGAGGGTCGCAGCTACAGGGGTCTACGTGAATTTGCATACCACGTAGATAGACGGTCACTGCGCGCTCAACCCATTTTTTACGAGGAAGCGTAAATACCGCAAATGTGAGTTGCGACAATAGTGGGAAAATTGGTTTTTCTATGCGTCTCCCTAATATGTACAGTGTACTGTATCTGGCATGTTTACGATTTTAGAGCAGAATTCGATTGTTTCGAAGTTTTGTGAAATATGATTTTTAGATGGCTTTAGCCCCCTATGATCTTGCAAGACTGTGTACTTCTTGGGCTTTGGAGAAGGTTAAAATTTGTTTGAAATCGCAAAAAAGATTCAAACCTGGAAGTCAGGCAGTTTTGTTGCTATTCTCAAAACTTTTGACATGGTAGACGCAATTCCAGGTTAAGGATCAAACAGATTATGATGATCATACAATCAACTTGCGAATGTTATAACATGTTAGTAAAGCCCAGGCTGAATTTTTCGAAATTGATGCATACGCAGTTGGCAAAGTTTATATGTTTTTCTTTTAAGTGAAAACTATTCATGTAAATTATTCATACCGTTATCAAAATAATTTTTAGCTTCTGAAAATACGAATCATCATAGTTATGGATGATTCGTGTTCTATAATTTGCGACGTTTTAACTTGAATTTCAAAAAACCTGGAACACCAAGATCTCCCTTCTTCTCATTTCATCCTCTTCCCAGTTCATCCCCTAGTTTTTTTTTTGAACAGCAGATCTATTTTCTTCAGTAAAACCCCACTGAGAAAATGAAGAAGAGAAAATTGAATTAGCCAAAATTGCGAAGAATGTCATTGCAGGACGAGTTCCGACCAACATGCGATCTCTTCGAGGACTCCTTATGCTTGCAGGCTACCAAACAATGGCAAGCTGGTGTCCAGTTTGGGTCAACCTTCCTGGGTGGGCACTTACACTTTGGCAAAACAAAATTAATCATTAACTTCCATGAAAAATATTTAGATTTATTTTGTAATCGTTTTCAATAAAAATTACAGTCATGTAAATCAATTTAAGTTAGCGGAGAAATGTTACAAGCAGAAATTATAAAACTCAGGGGGAAATTGAAATTAAAAAGAGACCAAAAACTTTTAAGACATGTGTTTTTATTCATTGCGTTCAGACTAGGTCAAGTAGGATGTCAAGTCAAGATGCATTTTCAGAAGATGTTGTTTAGGAACTCATACCAGAGTGAGAGATCACAGGGAATGCGGAATACGGAATACTGACGTTGTGAAGCGGGAGAAGAAATAGAAAACAGGCAAAGAGAAGAACTGTGTGAACATGATGATATGAATGAAGACGTGTTATGTTGGAAATGGTTCACACAGCTTGTTGGTCGACAAGTGGGACCTTGACATCTTCACCAATGATAGCCAAATTCTCATCCGAATTGTAGAGGAACATGGCTCCAGTCTCAATGTCTTCGACTCGGATTGGAATGTGACAAATCACTTTTCCGTCTTTCCTGAAACAGGATCATTAACCCTTAATAGAAGCAAATCTTTTTTCAAAACTCTTACTTTGTAATTAGGCTTTCCAATTGAGACGCCTTCTTTTTTGCTTCTCGATCAGCTGCCTCTGCAGCCATTCGCCGTCTGGAAATAGAAAACAAAAATAGAAGTTCAAATATCTTATTCATTTTCTCAATTAGTTTTGTTAGTATTTTGTCTATTCTTTTCTTGGTGTCGTCATGAAAAAAGATGATTCTTGACCAGAACAAAAAGAGTCCAAAAGTTATCTTTAGACTTGAGAAAGTCTCTTGGGGGGGGGGGGGGCGAATTCAGGAAAATTTTTGAATTTTCTCAAAACAGAAAATGGTCCTTTGGTTTTTTTGATATTGGAGAATTTATGTTATATTCGTTCTTCGAATTTTATCTGGTTTTCTGTTCATGTTTTCTGAATTCAAGTGTTCCTCACCTATAATTGATCTGTAGCACGCGGAGCCAAGCAATCAAAGCAAAAATGGAGAAGATGATTGCCGGAAGAACAAAACAGAGGATGACGAGCCACATATCTGGAAACACATTCCATTTTTTCGCTCTGCTTTTCTTTGTTTCTGGACCGCCCGGACACCAAAATATGTGAAAAAAAGAAGCAAAACTTTGTGGTTGGCGTGTTCATAACTGGGCCGTTTATAGGCGAAAAAGTGGGAAACTGAGAAACAAAAAAAACGTTTTCTAAAGAGGAGAACTATGTGGTGCAGAATATTCTAACCGATTCTACTGAAAAGCGAAAAGAAAAAAGACAATAAAATATGGATAGGACAAAAACGCTTTTTTATGAACAATTTCAAACAGGGTTCGCTGTACTCGTCGTTCTTCTAGTTGGTGAAGAATGAAAAGTGAACGAAATTGGGGCGGAGTCAGGAAATAAAATGCAAAAGGAAGTGGGAAGAACTACTCTTGAGAAATGAGAATCTTCCTTTTAGGTCGTGCATCGCTAGGATCGTGAAACGTATTCATCTTTTAGAGTGACGGTTTTCAAAAAAGCACTCAAAAATGCCTTTGCTTCGATTGAATTCACTTCAGTGATTGATAATAGTAAAGAATTCAATCAGGAAAATAGATTCGAACTAAGAATTTCGAAGCGCTGCACAAAATGGGTGGGCGAAAAGTTAAGGAAAGTAGAGTGGGGGAAACTTGCTTTTTCAACTAACAATTATGTATCAAGATTAGCATTTATTGAGCAACAAAACTCAGAAAAGTTAGGAGGAATGAGAAGAAACAGAAAAAGAGAACGCCTAAAAGTTGCTCTTTTTTTTCAGCTTTTTTCACATTCTTCTGTTGATTTTATCCACACTTTTAACTGGATTAGGGAGGTTTTTTCTTGTCGACTTTGTTCTTATTTTCTTAGAACATTGAGAATGTTCTAGAAAACTGACCTACTTTCATCAGTTTTAAGATAAATATTATTATTCTCAAAAGATGTAAAAACGAAAGTTTAATGTATCAAACTTCAGGAGAAAAGTCTTTTCAAACAATCTGGTAATCCTGGTCACTTGTCCCGTTTACCCCTCCCACAACCTTCAAAGAACAAACAAAAATGATTGAAAGAGATTTACAAGATAGTTAAGAAGAGATTATCTTCCAGAAAGGACAGCGTACTAGGAACGCATTCAACTTTGTAGTGTCAAGTTGTAGTTGTAAATTTGATCGAGAAGTAAGAAAAGATGATGACGATGATGACGTGCAAGACTCTTCTTTTTTTACTATGTTGCTAATCTTGGGTAGACTGAAATAAGTGAAGACTAAAATTAACTGAGGTTTTGCTGACTTAAAGGTTAGAAATGTTGTTGACAACACTTTTTAAAAATGGGAAAACGAGGAAAACTGGAAGTCAGATACAATCTGTGTGGCTTACGGAATAATAATTGATTTCTGAAAACATGTTGTGTTAGTTTTCTGGGGTCAGGAGTCACAGATTATTACATTAGCTTTGTATTTTACTACGGGTTATGAAAGCATCAAGAAGAGGGAAAATAATAGGAGACGTTCCAACTTTGGAGTCCTATATATAGTTAAAACCCTTCTAAAAAAAATAGAAAAACAGTGTTTTGAAAATTTTGCATCACTATCGCTCAATCTCTCAACTATATAATCAACTCAACATTTTTTTCTAACTAGACAAGTTAGTAATGAGGTATCCCTAACTTATATCATATCATAAGTCTCCAAATGGTTCAAAATCAAGGTTTTGTTCTCCGAATTTGATGTCCCTCCCAGTTTTTTGTTTTTCATACCAGATACATAAATATAGGTTGCTTATACCGAGAACAAAGATTCCGTCTCCCTATGCCTCGCTAATTTTTAGCTTCTCATAACCAGTCTGAAAAATTCACAAAAAGAGAAAACAGAAACGTAAACGTTGTCAAGACATAGCGACACAGCCTTAAAATTCATGCTGGCTGAGCCGGTGAAAGAAACGCAAAAATAGGAAACGAAGGAAGGAAGAAACAAAAGCAGTGTTGGTGTACATGGTGGTAGTTGTGGTGGTTGAACAAAAATTGAGACATTTCGAAACTATGTGGAGAATTGTGTTGGTGTGGAGAAAAGGGGTAAACTTTTGGACTATCATGAGTACACATACACGCTCATACATACATCTACACGACGAGGAAAACGCGTAAACATACATTTCGGCAGCCACATTATTGAATTCTGGAATCACGGAATCATCCACAAACTCTAAAATAAAAAAAAACCGATTGGAGTGAAAGGCGTCAAGTAGGAAGGATGATGCGTCATCAGAAAGGAAAAGGAATTCTCGTCAGACAACACCATCCTCCTGTTTGGGACCAGAACAGAGAAGACAAAGAGAAAAGGCGACAAGTAAATAAGATAATTGATGAATCAGGAGAATGGAAGAAAAAAGAATAACGACAAAGTAAGAAAATAATGGTTCCTAAGTTTTTCGAGTTCAAAAATGAGATGCGTGTCTTAGAAACTCAAATTTAGAATGATTTTTTTTTCCATTTCTTGGATGATATCTGCAAAAGTTGTAAACTAGATTCTCTGAACTCAATACGTGAAACTAGAATTATAGGGAAATAGGCTTTGCTACTTTTCAGTTCCATAACTAGAATTCTCATCCAATTTCATTTTAATTGGAACTCTCCATCCTGGTGAAAGTGCTTCTTCTTTCAAGGATAATGACTCCAGAGAAAAACGTTAGCTCTATGAAAATTGCTTGAGCTACCAAGGACCAATCCGACCTCCACGAAATTTCTGGTCGTTTCAAAAATGTCATGGCACGTGACACCGACAATTTCCAAGTTTCCGTCTTGCACCGCCAATGTACGTCGGTTTTTTTCTCCTCCAAAAAAATTAGTGAAGCATGAAGACTCAAAAAAAAGGTTGGAATGTTAGTTAGAACCTAACAGACGGGTGTGTAGAAAAAAGAAAACGAACCGCATGCGGAACAAAAGGAAATCACTTCCGTCACTTTTCCACTTCTGTCAAGTCGAAAAACAAGCGGCTAGGATACTAGGAGGGAGTCATAAGATAATGTGGTTCCTTTCAATCCGATGCGTTCCACCACACGGGCACACAGAGATTACAAATGGGATTTTTGAATTGGTCCGACTGGACTAACTGGACCTCCGCTACTTTTGTCCCTTTCTTCTTTTTTCTCTTCTCGAAATCTCATTGTCATCCGTTTCTTATTCTTTTCTTACCAATCTGATGTCAAACATGAGTTGAAAGCTCAACATTTGAGATCAAAACAAAAGGAATCTAGTCAAAAAATAGAAAAAATAGAAAAGAAAACATGACGGATTTCTCAAAATAAAACAGAAAAAAGTTGGAGGACAGTAGAACGATGCCGTGACTGGAGGAAGAGTAGAAAAAATAAGAATAAGAAGAAAAAAAGAAGGAGGAGGCGGAAAAAGAAGTGTCGAATTGCAGATCGTTTATGAGGCACTTCGAGTCTTCGCCCTCCGTTTCTCCTCCAATACCACTTCTCACTTGAATGAGGAAAAGGCGTTGGGCGCGAGATTATTTTTTGACCAACAAATTAGTTCCTTTGTGTAAACATCACACGAGAATGAGAATATTTAAGGGTTGGAGGGTGGAGTCAAAGCTCTTTTTTTGGAGTGTGGGCTGAATATATTGAGAATGAGGATTAAATGCATATTCAGGTATTTGGAACAGGTGCAAAATACAACTTCCCAGTTATTCATTATTCAATGTGTTCTTCGGAGATAATTGATTATATCAATGAAGAAAACATAGAAATGGACTATGTTTTTCTGGTAGAATCGAATATATGAAAAGTGTCAGTTTGAACCAATAGTCTCACAAAAATGTCTTGTACTATTTTAGTTTCGGAAAAAATAAACAAGCGAAAAACTCAGAAAATGAACTCCAGATTTTATTTTGGACAGTACTAAATTTTTGAAGCAAAAATACAAATTTATTATAGTTTTCATTTTTGTTCTGGTACCAGACTTGCAAGTAGAGTTGATCTAATATTGATCTAGTATCGTACGATCCGCTTTGTTTTCACGCGAAAAAAAAAACAAAAAATGAAGAATTTCAGAAGAAGATGTTTTATTTTAGAATTCCAATTATGGTTTCATATCTTGAGTCATGTGTAAAAATAGTCAGCACATACTTTTGTTTTGATAACAGAATTAGGGAAAGATGAGAAAAGTCTGACACACCGTCCTAGAACCTTCTATCAAGAAATAAATTATGTCGGTTTTTTGATTTCCAAACAGATGTGTTCAATTTGATCAGTTTTCATGATTGGCAACTACTGCCTTTCGAATTCCTTTTCAAAAGCATAATTGTGTAATGAACTGTTGTCATCAGATGAGAACGAATCCAGATAAAATTGATGTCTAGCAATACAAAGTTACAATAGGAAAAAATCCTATCAACTCGGATAATTTTTCTTCATTAACCTTCAGTATCAAAAAAAAATGTGTTGGATAGCAATTGGTTAGTAAAGTTACGAAAGACCAAAAGCATAACCATGCAGAAACATTCACTGCAAACTCATAACAAGTCCATTTAGCAATTATCTAGTCTGGGGAACAAGCCCTAACATACGTCAGAATAGGACAAATGTTCTTGGGCTTTTGCAGAGAAACTTTTGCTATTTTATGCTTCTTTATGAGATCAACTGGAAGAAATAAATCATAGGAGGCTGATACATTATGATGATGAAATGATACTTCTGTCCTACTTGACCATTGGCAGTGACTTAAGGGTGTTGCTCTGTAGCCTCACTTGACGGATTGAGGCGTGTTGGGGCGGAGTGAAGAGGTTGAATACTACTTGAGTCGGTCGTTTTTAGGCTCAAACCAATAATTCAGGAAAAAGACAAGACCCATGAAGACAATTGTGAGCGTTTTTCTAGATACGGGAAAATGGAAGGTAATAAAGTATACGATAACGTGTTGTTGGGCAGAAGAATAATGCGAAAGAATATAAGAGAGCCAGGAATAGCTCAATAGACTGAAAAGGAAAAGAGAAAGAAGAGAACTGGTAGAAATGTCAGCTAATTATGTGAACTAGGCAAAGGAAGAATATTTTCTTTTTGGGAAAATAGTTTTCTCGAAGACATGAAACAATAGACGGGATCTGTTTCAATGGAAAATTCATAACTGCGTCACAAGAAGGAACTGGGGAATGGATCTTTTGGAACGTGTTTGCTCCCAAAATCATTGAACTATGTCTCTATATTCTTATTATCTGGCCAGAAAAAAGAGAAGGAAGAAAGTGTTAGACATTCATAGAGTTGTCCCAATGTTCGTCATACATTCCATGTATCAGTTCAGAAGTCGAATTTTTTTGGCTTCTTATAAATCTTCCATTAGAAATTACTTGACAAAAGTTGTGAAACTGAAACAAGACGATGATATACTTTCTAAAAATAGAACCTTTAGTGAGGCTTCATTGGTTTTGAGACACAGCCATTGACGGAAATGAATTTCATTTCGAGATATTTGAATATCTTCTCATTGAAATCTTGAAAACACTCTTACACATTGAAAAAAATTGCGGAGCTCAAGAAAATTGGAACCGCCGGATGTGATCCATCCGGAGATCGGTGCCACATGTGAAAAACCAGGAAAACGAGAAAAGGGTTGCGAGTTTGGAAGGAAGTGCCTTTTTTCTTTTTTCTTCGCTTTCCTGCTACAGGAAAAAACACATACACGCAAAAAAAAGCAGAAAACAGGGAAACTATTGGTTACGTGAGCACTAAATAGAATAAACCCCAAAAAAGCCCGCTGGTATAAGCACACAGTTGATTTATGGTTATGTTGCTTTGGAAGAGTGCATTCTCCATTAGATGAAAATTGTCTTGGGTTCTATATCTGGCTGGGTAAGAAAAATGAATATTCATGAGATACTTCGAACCGATAAATTTTGAAAAATTCGAAAGTCCCAGATTGGAGTAAGCTTTTCTGGAAACCGTTCAAAATGCTAATTTTAAAGCTAAGTCGGAATAAAAAGTTCTCATTTGAGGAAACAATTTTTCAGATTAAAGTACCTACAAAAAAGAAAAAAATAGAACGATGTGACGCACGGAAAATGAGGTGATGTATTTTATGGTCCATATCTAGCTGGGAGTGAGTGAATGCATAGCTTGACAAGTTGAGTTACAAACATCAAAAATGAGACGCCGTCAAAGTGAAAGACAAAAAAAAATAGGAGGGACTCCTCAACTCTCGGCCCTTTTGGGAACTACTCGAACTACACCAAATTTTGACTCAAGTGTTGTTCGTTGTGAAAACATGATATATTTGGGAAGAGAATTATTCGATTTTAAGTAAGTGCCACAAAAAAATTTTGGCTACAGTATTTGAGCTCATAAGGCTAATTGTGAAAAATGTAAAATTGTGAAAATTTGAAGCGTGGACTTATATTTGCACCAATTAATACAGCTCTTTCTGAAACTTTTTTCGAGAGCTGGATTATCACTTTAGAATGCCTATAGAGCTCTCAAAAATACATATATTTCTGGTAGAAACGACTGCAAATAGACTTTTTTGAAATTTTGCATCATACTGACAAGTTCGAGACATCGAAATTTGCACCGTAAACTTTTTGAACACATCTTCAGTTTTTTGAAAACTGTCAAATTCGAAAATAGTTTTCAGTAACGTTTTGAAAATTTACGCATAAAAGTTATTCCGGTCTGATGACTTTTATTTCTTGATGAATGTTTGAAAAATCGAACTACCTTCTAGTTGGAAGACGTCTTGAATTGCAATTGGAATATGCATCTTCTCTGTTGGTCAATTGACGAAACTCTTATCTTACTGTGAAACAGCCGACTTTCATCATAATATATAGTACAAAAAACGATTTTTGAGGCGTCGAGTACTCAAACACTATGTAAACTTGAGAAACACAGGTTGGGAACGCTACGTGCAATTTCTTGTAACTCTCGGCAAAGTAGAAAATGAAGATCAAATAAAATCAGGAAGTGAAACAAGTATCCCACAAGAAAAAACACTGAGAACTACGTGCTTGGGATATTTTTTGACTTATATTATCTGAACCAAGCTCCCTAATAAAAATTCATTAACCTGACCAAACTACATCAACGGAGAATGTAAAAGAAGAACGGGTAAGTGATCAAAAGTGAATTGTTTAACGTCAAACCCGCTGTTTGCTTTGATACATCAATTTGTTCTTTGTTTTTCTGTGCCTTACTGTTGACTTGAAGTGCTCACATGAAATAGTGTTTACTTCGCCACCTTCATTATTAATTCCTCTATATATATATAAACTTAGAAAAGCGTACCTTTTCGTGACTGCGAGTGGTGTTCAGAGAAGTCCACAAAGGTAACATACCAGTTGTTACCATGGCCAAGCATTTTTGATAAGTTTTCGGTCGAACAGAAAAAGCGTGAGAATATTTCAGATAAAGTTCGGAATAAGGGATAGACAACGGACAAAGATTTCTCACGTCCTTTGATATCTCTAGCTCTTTTTGCTTCTTATTCCTGCTTTTAGTTCCTCACTCAACTCGAAATTCAATCTAACTTTTCTTGTTTCAAATAACATTTGCTCGCAGGGAACAATTCAGGAACTGCAATTCTTTAGTAGGAAAAAAACGAAAAAAAAATTAAAATCCAATGAATTTCTTGTTTATGTAATGTATTCTAACAACTCCAAGTAAGGATTATTGAAGGCTAGAAAAAACTTTACCCCAGACACGATGATGCAGGTTTCTGTGTTTGCACGCCTAGCCACGTTTCGTCTTGAGTGGAATTCACTAATGAAGTTATATGACGCTCGAGGAGTGTGCCGCCCCAACGACAGTGAACGCATTGGCATACCGGCAACACAATAGGGGAAGAGGAGCACCAGAAGAAGAATAGGCTTGTTTTGTGAATTATTCCATAAGGCTTGTTTGAACAAAAATATATTTGTGACATTGAACTTTTGTCTTTTCTGTTTTGAAGATCTATGTAACTGGCTAGAAAGTTTTTCGGAAGACAAAATTCGAAATAATGAATTATAGCATAGTAATCGACAATTGCAGAACAAATATTGCCAAGCAAAAAAAATCGAAACATTACCAGAAAAAGTACAACTAATGAAAAGAATACTTAGCTTGGATCGTTTATCGCAATAAAAACTTGGACAGCTAATGGGGGTTTAAACTCAAGCTAACTTTCCTGTTGCAATCAGGCCAGACTATGAAAAACCAGGATAAAAACCGAAAAAAATGAGTTGATTGAAATTGCATCAAATTGTGTTTGAACGGTTCTATTAAAAAACATTAATAGAGAACTACACGACAAAGGAATAATGACTTCTTGAAAAAACTGTATCCACAAGCAGACCAAAAATTATTTAAAACAATGGTAAGCTAAAAAGACACCATTATTGATAATCAAAAAACAAACAGCGATTGAAAACAGAACGAGTCACTGAAAATTAGTTTCCTCTTAGGAATGATTTTATTTTCCAATGTGAACCCATCTTTTTTTTGTGCTGACCTTTTCCCATTTCACACAATTCAAGAAGGTGTTCTTGAACAAACAATAGTTAGTCTTTTGTATTTTTGCTTTCCACTTAAGAACACAATGTAGCTTTCACGGAAACGGTAAAATCGAAAGCGCAGTCACTCAAAACATCAAACAGTACAAATTCTCGCGCACCATTTTCTGTTATATTATTATTCGTATTATTCAACTAAACACGTAGAGCTCTTTCGGAGAACCTGACGACATTTTGATGGCTTCTGTCATGATTGCGCGCACGCAAACATTCCCAAATTGCATATTCGTTCTTTCTCATTATCATTCTTGATCTTCATGCCTTCTAGGACGCTTTTTTCTTTATTAGTCCTGGTAATCACTTTATGTGATGGACAATTTAAATTTCCAACTCCTTCAACTCCTCAGTATAATCCAGAGTACGTCGATCACAATAATGGTTTTGATGACTACAATGTGAGTAATTCTTAATATTTCAAGTTACATATCTTGTTTCAGTCCGAAGAGCATTTTGAGCGACCTGTAAATGTGTCGATGTACCAACCAACAAGCTGTGGAGAAGTTGAACAAGAAAAGTTGATTCATTCTACGTTCTTTAATTTAATTCAAAAATTTTCAGAGTGAAAGAATGTGCAGAACCTTTATATAAGATGGGTGCGATTTCCGAGAATTCACATTATTTGGGATGGGAAGGATTCATTTTTCGGACTAAAGCATATTTCTCTGAAGTTTGCGAGTGAGTACCCAATGTATATTTATTTTAAGTAATTACTTCGATTTCAGCAATTTCTTCCTATTCGATGTCTGCATCGAACCATATAAGGATGTTTGTTTTGCAGCAGACAAGGCTAGGTTCAATTATGACGCTGCAATTAAAATTTTGGATTTCTTGTGTAGAGATGGATATGGAGGTTGAGGCATCTATAAAAGCTTCTCAAACAGTAGAGAATTTTTCAGAAATGATCCGAAACTTTGAATGTTTCACTCGAACATTGACAAGATCAGAAATGATGCAATGCCAGGCTGAACTGGTTTCGGACACTAGGAAGATTTCGGAAAGTCACTCTGAAGTTTCTGGAGCCAATGATGCTGCAGTTTGCGGGTAATTCGTTCAGATTGCTTCCTCTTTTTGTAGTTTTTCTAATATTTTTCTTTTCCAGAGCTATGCGAAACTACATCGACTGTGTTAAATACCCAATACGCTATGAATGCGGCTACCGTGCTTGGCAACTGGTCCGTGAAATGATCATCCGCCCTACCAAAGCAATGCTTCCGCAATGTAAACTCAACACCGCTGAAAAATCGTCTTCCGTTCTGACTATTTTGGTTGTTTTTCTCATAATCTTGTTTTGATAACGTTCAATTGTTACAGAAGCAAATGTGGGAGGGAAAGTGACCGATCTAATTGTATAATTGTATTTTTCATATTATGTTAGACATTCCGTTTAATGAAGCAAGATGAATTTTATTGCATGGAAAAGCCGCATGTTAATAGAGATCTTATGAGAAGTGGGATGATCATTTGGGTGTTATGGATCTTTTGAAATCGACTGGAACAAGTGTTGGTGAAGAGTTTGAAAAAGTATAAGCGATAGTCAAGCATAAAAAGCAAATTTACAAAAAACCAGGCCAGACTTGAGTACTTTTAATAGTTGAAACGTTCAAATTAGTTGCCTTGGAGAAATGTTTTCAAGTTTCTGAAAGAAACTTTCAACATTTTCAAGAGAACAAAATTTGGTAAAATTTTGGAAAAAAAATTGACCTGGCCGGTTGCAAGTTTAATAAAAAGCAGGAAATTGGATTATAAAGGAAACATCATAGCCATTCTCCTAGTTTTATTAGTAGCGGCGTGATGGTCCTGGTTGGGACGGTCCTGGCTGAGAAGGTCCCGGCTGGGATGGTCCTGGGTTGGACGGGCCTGGCTCGTTTGGTCTTGGTCCTCTGATGGCAACATGCGGGCTTCCGACAGTTGCAACATTCATGAGTCTGGCTCGTCGAGCTGCGATGCGCATGCGCATGTATCTGAAGAGTTTGAAAGTTTGTAAGAATTGTCTTTGAAAGTCTTAGTACCTTGCGATTTGAGCGCCAAGAAGACGACGCAATGGCCACGGGATTCTGATTTGATCCGCCTCTCTGAATTTTCATGTTTCATGTAAACTCTTGGTTTTTCTCGTTTTCGAAACAATGTAATCATATCTTATAAATCCCTTACCCCGCGTCGTTGTTAGCGTTGTTGTTGGCATTGTTGTTGGCGCGGGCTGCTGGTTGGTTGCGGCCTCGATTTCCGTTGCGGTCTTGAGCTTGAGCTGGGCTAGAAAGGAAAAAAAAAGATGAATTGGGTAAATTTATAATAGTATATTCTTACCGAGCTCTTTCTGGAGATTCGTCTTCAACCACAGGCATGCGATAGACACGCTCTGGACGTGGTGACGGGACATTTCGGTTTACATCTGGAGGCATTCTTGAGAAATGAGGATGAATGGGGTTCAACAGCTGTTCCTAAAAAAAAAGCATTTGTTGGATTGACCCAAAAAGGCGTCCAGTAAGGGAATGAGTAAAATTATGAAGTTTGAGGATTTAATAACTGAGTTTTCGGAAAAAAAAACCGTCATCGGGAAAACTAGTTAACTCACTCGAAATGACTATTGATAAACCTTGTAGACGGAACGTGTGTTTGATACAAGCTAAATCTCTATCAATGAATTAGAGAGCTCCAGCTATGTTTCAATTGTTATTTATGAAAATCAATTTTTATGAAGCTACGCAACGAGTAAGTGAATCAGTCGACGTGAGAAGCAGGAGTTTCGGATTCACTCTTGCTACCTTTCTTCAGGTAGTTAGCACAAAACCTACAAGCTAGAAATGAATGGAAACCCTGACCGCATAATTATTGCATATGATTTCTTTTGGGCGTTTCCGTGTTACACCTCATTAACTGAAGATGGCAAGGTGAGAAACTAGATGGTGTCTAAGAACTACTGATGGAGCATGTTAAGGTAACTCGAGTAGTTCTGGATGGAAAGGCAAGCAGGCAGTTGGAAATAAGCGAGTATATTAGGTGTTTTCTGTGAGAGCAATTGAGTAATGGGAAAGTTCTAGGAAGCGAGAAAAACAAGAAACAGGAGATTGTTTCTCACAGTGCAAATTCAGGAGAGGAAATGTTGAAAAAACCACTTCACAAATCTCACAAGTTTCATTTGCTTATATCAGGCGGTCTGATTCAGTGTATAAAAAAAAAGAGAAAATGTCTTCAGGGAGGCTAGCCAGCTTTTATTATGCATCGCAACAGGAATCGTCCATACGTCGTCTTGACAAAAAGAAAGACTGCCGAATCTGAATGAGCCAAAACGAGAAGGCAGTGAGTGCATGGTGGAAGGAATGGATGTTTATTGGAAGCGCAAAATAAGAAGAATGGTTGGATGGAAACGCCTTCTTTAACGTTTCGCAAGAAAAAAAAGAATACGTGGCACGTCAGTCAAAAGGATGAAGAAATTGAGAGTGGGTTGAATGAGGAACGTGCCAATTTCCTTTCTTTTTTGGACAAAAAGAAGGATGTCGTAAAAGCAATCACATTACAGTAGGCAAGAATGCTCGAGATTTTCGTATACTTTTGAATGGCAACCTAATGGGATACGGTAATGGTCTTCAAGAGCCCCAAGATTTTTGTGAGGAAAAGAAGAAATGAAAGAAGTTTGGAAAATAAAGCTACGGTGGTAGTATTTTATTAGCTCAAATTTGTAGTCATAAAATACTTCTTTTTTCTCTATGGACGGCAATTAGGGAATGTGAAACTAAGGAGAGAAGAATTGAACAATGTTTTTGAGCAATGATTGGAGTTTAGGTATTCCTACTGAAAAGTACTAACTGCTTGCGCGGAAATTGTAGAATTTGGAGACAAATCTGCATCTGAAATTATTTTCTTTTTCACATATTCCCCCAGAGTAAAGAATATGATAATTAGACGACCTGATGTTTCCCAAACTGTATATGCCTTCGAAAACTAGACCCCAAGAAAATAATAAGAAGGCTAGTGATAAAGTGTTAATTCAGATGAAACGGCATCGTTCATAGAGTAGCAGCACATCAAAAGCACAAAATTTCATTGGAGTCCGTACTTTTTTGAAACATCGTGTGACCAGCCTATTGAAAACTTATTCTGATTTGAGTATTTTTCATTTATTGTCGTTTGATAAATCCAAAATGTCAATTTTTGAACATTTTGAATTCCACAATACAAAAATTAGAACTTTTCATTCAATATTGAATATCGTTCAGAAATGGACAGGACAGGAAAAGCGGACAGAATGACAGGATAATTAAAGAAGAAAGCTGAAAGAATAGGGACAGAAGACTGTAGTATAAAACCTAACAAAGTAGAAGAAAAAAGGTTTTTGGAAATGGAAAGAGATTATTATATTAAATCTTTTCGATCAGAAAATTAGAACGGGTGTAGAAAAATTCATGACGGTTTCAAGAGGAAGATGAGATCCGACCGCATCAGTATGCAGAGCTTCTAAAACAACGAAACATAATTTTTGAACATCCAAAAAATAGTTCCAAACTTACACAACAGATGTCTCTAGTCGACTGTCGGAGAATGTCAAATCATGGGTAAGTGGACGAACTGAAACTTTAGTTTGTTTGAAATTCTCGAATTGGAAAATTCTCACTGTTGTCATTCGCAATTTGCTGTTCCCATTGTTCAATAAGAGCCAAAGTCGGATCATTGTGAGTCAATGCAGCTTCTTCAGCAGCTTCCAAATCCTTGAAATATGAATATTCGATCACAGTTCCATCATCCCATTGGAGAGATCTAGTGGCTGTGTATTCATCCAAGTAAGCATATGCCATTGGATTCTCTGTACAGAATCGGATTCTTGTTGTTCCCTGTAATTTTCTTCTGAGTTTTCAGAGTATATTCTGATAATTGTTACCTTTGGAGCTTTCTCCTCTTTTTTGATATCTCTGGATCGAAGGATACTTGATGTGCTTGGTTTTTCCGATTCCTCGACAACGACATATCTAATGGGTTTCTCGTTGAGAGCAACGAGGAAGTCAGGCAAATCTTCTTCGGCCACCAAGGACAGAAGACTTCGGCTGATCACATTTCCATCACCTCCCATTTCTTCTTCGTTGGCCAAACGAGTGAACTGAAAATTAGAATTTCATGTGAAAAATTTTGTGAGAAAACTAATTTTTATCTTTATACTACAGAATTTGGTTTTATTTTCTCTCTAGCTTGTTTTGATATTTCCTTACCACGAGAGAATTTGGGCGCATTGGGGTGATGTCATATGAACCGTTGCCATCGTGACTGTCTCCATCTGAATTGTCGTCAGATTCATCCTAAAAACACATTAACGTTGCTTCAATCTCTTATTTCTGACGTCACCTGTTGAGCGACAATGTTAGTGGCGGAAGGTTCGGAGAGCTTTTGGGTCTCATTAGTGGGCTCCTGAAAATGCATGGATAGATTTTATTGCATGTTCAAAAATCGGGAATCAAAATGAAGCAACATCACGTCAAACAATGTTTCTTTCCGGGTCGGATTTAGGGCTTTCACTTGCTTTTCAATAGATTTCTCTCACTACTCACCGATTTTAAAATAGTCACGTCATCTCCGTACGGTTTCTCACGTGGAGAAAGCAGTCCGGAAAGCGAATTCAAAGGCGCCATAGAGTTTATGGGTTGTTGTGTTGGTGATTGAGAAGTTTTCGATTTTTCCTCGACATATTTTGAGGAAAGTGAGACTGAATTTAGTGAAGTTGATGTGTAAGACGGCGAGTAAGTTATGGGTGGTTTCAGTGGCGCCGAAGATCGAATCGATTCTTGTGTTGTCTCTTCCGTTTTGTCATCTGAAAACAACATAGATTGAAAATAAGATACAGAAAGCCATTGTTCAACAATCTCTATTCTAATTTATTGATTTCTAGGGTGAATTAACTTTTTGAATGATATTTTTCTAAATATTACAAGTTCTCAATGCCGACGAAACCCATCGCATCTGAAAAGGAGAACATCCTGCAGAAGCCTCCGACGGATTAGTGTATCTTGAGTAGAGCATCTTCTTCTACAACCGTTTGATTCAGTATTCATAAAAAAAGACGGAGTGATTGATAAATATAGAAATTAGCAGACAACTGTTTTCTCAGGGAAGTAGGAATGAGATAAAAGTGTAAGGATCTAATAAATTATACGAGGACAGTGAACGAATTGTTTTGACAGGTTCAATAAACACAAATAGCGCTGGTTTATGAAGTGGATGGATGACAGTCAGTGACTAAATAGTGTTTGTTTTCGGACATTTATGGTGATTTGATTTGTAACTGAGGAAGTTGAGGGATGAGAATTTATTGTGTAGACCTCCTGGACTACAAAAGCCAATCTAGAACTGGAAATTCAAAAGAGGCAAAAAATTGAACGACCAAAGCGTCTGACAAAAAAAGAATGAATGAAGTATTTGCCAAGTTCAGCTGACTTCGAATAAAAAACGTTATATGTAATTCTCTGATAAAAGACATTAAAACGAATGGCCGACCGCCGACGTTCTTAGAATTGGGTCTTCTTAGCGGAAATGAATGGGCATGAGAAGGTCTTGGCTTCCTACCGAGGAAAACCAAATGAAGAGGAAACAAGAAAAATTAAAGAAAAGTCAAATGACCCAAACGGTCAAGTCGAATTATATCGCACCACTGACGAATTACACACGTGGTCCTACAAAGGGTTATCTCCCATTTACATTTCGGCATATGAAATGAACCCGATGGCTATCAATTGCAGATTCAATGCCGCCTCAACTTGAGGTAGAAAGGGAGGAGTGAGAAGACAGTGTGAGGACAAAACAAACCCGATGCGCGAAAACACGAGTATATACTAAAACAGTGAGGATGACACCCTCTTTCTCCCCTTTTCCGCCAATCCGATGATGTTTATCTGCGATGAGGAGGGATGAGTGTACAACCTCGATGTTTGAGGGTTACAGGAGTGATCTCGAGAATAGATTGCCAGGATGAACAACGTATGTTACAATAACCTATTGGCTCAGACCCAGATTTCAACGAAAGCACTAAAATTTGATGTTTTCTTCCAAAAAAAAAACAAATTCAAAAAATCCTTTCCATTTGAACGGGTAGAAAAATCATAGCTAACTGATGTTCTAGCGTGCTTGCACCATCGAATTTTTTTCCAACACTAATTTGCAGAAATGATAGTTCTATATTGAGTACAAGACTGTTTTACTCATCACAGTCATACACATTCATTTTCTGCTGTCTTACTCGTTTTGAACAGTAGTACATCGAGAGGTCATAACTCCGACGTAATGATTATTTGCTGATCAATCTGAAACTGGTCTTGGGAAAGACGGACAATAAAAAAGTGATGGTTGGTAGAGAAAAATCATAAATTTGTTTTCGAAAAGGAATTTTTGTAGAATGCGATTATCGAAGATTAACTTTTGAGAATACCTCTTCTTTCAAAAGTAAAGCGGATAAAAAAACGGATCTGTATGAGGGGAAAATTGAAAGTTGGTACTTCTCCTTAGAATTTGTAAGAGAAAGTATCAAATGACCAATGCCTAGTAGGCCAAAGGCGCTCAATCAAAGAAGAGGAATTGTTCAAAATGTGAGTACCCCATACCCGGCGCCAATCGACACAAAGACCTACGGGATTTCTTCGCAGCTGGTGGTGTCAAAACAACCTTCAAGAAAATGGAAATCGAGAATTGTCCTATTGTGATGAAAAAGGCACATTGCACAAGGAAAAATCAAAAGAGAAAAACGAAATGAAAAGAAAGAAATGGTATTGAGACCCCCCTGTTGTGGAGACATCTGGTCTTTTCGCGTCGATGCAATACAATGGAGTCAATTTTGTCAATTATATCTACTGGTTCCATTCGACTCACTCCTACACAAGCTGTCATTGGCAATTGTTTTTCTGTTGAAGGGAACGAAGCGGAAATGAGGTGTAGGTTTTGAAACCGAGTAAAAACGTGTGAAGTTAGCAACAAAATTGATAGTATTTGATAAGAAAACCGTTATGCAGTTCGCATTTAGTTGTTGGCATATTTGTAAGCAAGCGTTTTTTGCATAGAAAAAATGAAAATATAAAGTGACAGTTCCTTATCAAGAATTTTAAATTTGCAAACTCTGTGTTTTGAGTGTGAACAGCATAAAGACCGAATCGTGAGAATTGTGAAAAATAATTCAACTAAAAAAAATAGAGCATCGCAATTATGAGTAATCAATTATTAATACCCTTGATACCCATGAGTGTGTGAAAAAGGAGTAGTAAATATTTGAGCACTCCATCTTCTTTTTTTTCCCAATTGCTGAGAAATATCTGACTCACAGTTTGAGTAAATCCGGTTTGAAGCTGGAGCTTTCACGGATATAGAGACAACGTTCGACGAAGTGATCATTGATTTGGCGCCAACGTCATCCACTTTACGAGAGAAGAATGGAAGCTTTGAAGCAGTTGGTGAGGACATCGTTGATTCAGATGACATTGATGGACTATTGAGAGTTGGTTTCCAAAGATTATTGGTAACTGGACTCTTGATTGCAGGTGATGGGTTGTCGTATTTGAAGACACTATTCACAGCAGCTGAAAAAGAAACATATAGGTATTGATGGACAATGGAACTGGAACTGGAACCGGATTTTTCTTTACCATTACGTTTTAAAAGTTGTGGTTAGTAATACTTGTAGACAAAGTCATACAAGGAATTATGAGTCAACATTGTCAAATCCTGATAAACAAAAATCTTGGAAAAAATTTAGAATTCTTCGGTTCAATGAGAGGAAACTAAATTTAAAAATATGAAATGGTAGCAGTTTGATTTGGCGATAATTCTCCTTTTACAAAAATGAGTATCCAAAACCAAAAGAAAAATGCCATTCGTTTCCTAATGAATACGATTTAGTGTTATGATTTACCTACCCTAACATTTACAAGTTTTGTTGACCAAACATTGAAGTCATAATATGTTCATTTTCTGATTAATGAACAATGGGAAAAAGAAACTCACATGTTCTGTCAGAAGAAATATCAACGATTGTTTTTCGGAACTGCGAATAATTCTCTAACTGAAAAATAACAAGAATTGTAACAGATAATCCATCTGGCAAACGACAAACCGCATTCGGCCTTGGCTCCTCTGGAGGCGGGCTTGCCTCAACTGATGTAGTCGATCGAGCGTTCTCGCTTCCGATCAAAGGTTTCGACGCTCTAGAATTCATATGCTACATTTCAAAATCCGTCCTTCTCACTCTACTCGTCTGACACATACCTGGCTGAGTGCGGGTCTGGCGGCAATACTGCAATGTCACAATTCTCCCTGATTATCTTCGCTGCTTCGGAATATTGTGGGACTTCCGGCTGTCTACGTTGCCACATTGCTGCAAAAACAAAAAGAATAACGTGACGAAATTTAATGGGATAAATGAGGGGATAAGAACTCACAAAGAGTCGAGGGGCGGACCGGAGCCGCTTGAGTAGGCGTGGGTGGCAATGATGTGGCAATTGTGGGCTTCGACGAATTATTTATATGAACGTTATTATTATTATTAGTAGTATTGTTGTTATGAAGAGATGTGCTTGTAGTATTATTCACAGATACAATTGTATCATGGATTTCTGGCTGGAAACGACGAAGACGTCGAGCGATTTGTACAAATTCTGGTTCTCCTTTGTTTGTGTCGGCATCGTTCAAGACCTGTAAACAACACTATAATCATGAAGGATTTGGGATGTATTGTATTCTGATCAGATAAATAAATGTCTCTTTTTCACTTGATTAATCCATTCAGACTACCTTTAACACATTGGAGGTTTTGTGTTGTACTTGGGATTGAACTTCAATTGGTCTTTGTACCGGTGTTGGCTTATTGAGAGGTGCGATGAAAGCGTTGCTGGTATGAATAAGTGGCGGTTTGTTAAGTTCGGTATTTGATCTCCACTGATCCACATGATCCGGTTGGAATTTGGAGATAAGTTGGACGGGATCTCTTGCAAATCTCATTTTGGCCACTTGTTCTCCATTTTTCTCAAATCGGCGGCGGAGTTGGGAGATGGACTTTGTCTGAATAAGAAAATAATTAGGTTTATGTTTCAAAAAAAGAAGAAAGTTCTTTGAACTCATTATTTGGAGAAAAGTCACATTACCTCCTCCGTGGGGCTAAATTCCACATTCCGAGAGACGAGTGGTTTTCCAATTTCCTCGTTCTCTGAAATTCAATTAATTCAATTTGGAATGTCATTGTATAATTAACAAACCTAACATATCACTAATTGAACGGGAGGTTCGCCTCTGCAATTCTGTCGGAACATGTGAACTTCTCAAAACGTTACTAAAAATTTATAATTAGATTTTAGCCGAAGTGTTTTGGTAACATACTGGACAGCGTCTGACTCAGAAAGCAAATCATCACAAGAGCTGTATTTCTTAGTTTGTACAGCAGAATTCTTCTCCTGCTGTTTTTGCGCTCCTGACATTTTAGAAAACTTCGCACGGAGTTTTTCAACAATACCCGGTCCATACTCGAGATCTGTAAGAAAAAATATACAAAATTGACTTATTGTACTCAAGTTCTGAATTTTCTGATAGTTTCTCTTGCAATTTGGTTACCTTGACTGATATTATGATAGGAAATTGAGATAGTAGTTGGTTTGTACATTTCAAAGGGTTGGGTTAAATCAGAACAACTTTTATGTTCCGGTCGGTATGAAAACTGCGATAAGTTCTCGTATTCAGAAGGTTGATGGTAATTGAAACTGCGTTTCCGTTCCAAAGACATTGACCATTTCCTTTGTTGATCAGTTCCGGGAAGATTCGTATAGATCACTTCCTTTTCGAGAGGCTCTGGGATTCTCGGGATTTCAAAACCAGTTCGGTGTGGCCTGTAGCCATTATCATTTCCAGGTTTTCTTTCACTTTGTGTTCTGGCTATTCTTCTTTTCAGGCTGGAATCTGGCTTGGAAGCATAGTTTCGTACGTATGCTGACCCTAGTCTACGAGAAACTGGAAGCTGCTCTCTGGAGAAGTTTTGATCCAAGTTTTGATATTCTGACGATGCAAAATCCGATGGCTTCCAGAAATCAGGAAAGTATAAGGAGTGACGTCGCAAATTCATTTTAAAGCATTTATATGAGTTCTAAAAGAGTCAACTTTGAATTTTTGGAATCTTTCGGGACAGAGAACCAGGAAGTACAAAAATAAGTTCAGAGCATCAAAAATCTAAGGTTGTTGTTTTGAGCCAAGTTTGAATATGACACTTCTGGAAATGTTATGAGAGAAATATGATGAATCGTCTCAAAATTTGACTCATTTTGGAAAGATTCAGCCACTAATTGGCATCGTATTCCAGATTACGGTAGTCCTACGTAAAATCTCAAACGAAAATAGCTGAACAATGTTTTTCAAAGATGAAAATGATGCTAATCGTAAAAGAATGTGCATTTTGTGAAGAGTGGTCATTCGGAAGAAAAAGAGAGGAAGACTCTTTACAAACCTGTGTTTTACGGCCAGAAAAGCAAGGAGGGGCAATCAAGTGAGCGAGAAAATGCATGAGCGTGAGCTAACAAATGACCGTATCAGTGGCACTATATTCTTGAGTGCTTTTTCGGATGGCCACAAAACGAATGGACGGTGAAAAGCTCTTGAATGGATACGGAAAAAGGAATAGAAAGTGAAAAAAAAGAAGAAAAGATCACTAGGTTTTATCGATTCTTCTTGCTATTTATGTTCTTCTTTTGAAGGTACAACTATATTTTTTGAAGAGTTCTAAATATAATTTCTAGGCAAAACCAAGCGTGAAAATGACAGAATCAAAACTAGCTGTTTGTTTTGGATAACATTACTCTACGTGAATATTGCTTGTAAATAGTTGGGTATTACTAGCTACAGGAAATCGCAAAAAAAAAGAATCGGTGTAGTTATTGAATCGTCATAGACGATCTCCGTGAAATGAATGCAGGCAAATGTGGTATGAAGGTCTAAGGTTGCTTGAGGAGAAATTCTGATATCTGGGGTGGTCGCGTTTTCATCCGACACAGATTTTAAACGATGATTTGCAATAGAAAAATTAGCATAATGTGTACTCGTTTTTTATTTCGGTTGTTTGCTTTCCTTTTCTCATCTTTTTATTATATTTCCCAAACTATACTGACAAGCAGCATGAGATGACAAGAATGGGAAGAAAAGAGAAGCAAGACTATAAAGCTATAAACATTTCTCATTGAGAAAAAAGCTTCTATAGTAATCTTCTTCCAGAAAAAAAAACAAAATTGAAAACTAATAGTAGAAACAAAATGAAAAAGGATAAGTGTTCGATAGAGAGAGAGCCGTAGAAAAAGAAGTTGAGAGTTTGGAGAAGAACGGGAGGAGAGCTGTAGCTTTAGAGTTGAGCAAATATATTTGTGATCTCAGAGATTTTGCGAGAAGTTTGACACCTGCCCGTAAGGAACGCTAATTACGTGAAATGAAACCGGATGAGGTCTTATTTCTACGTGGTTGGATATGACAAATTACATTAGTCATTGTAGTTTTTCACAGAGATCACTTTTGAAAACTTTTGTGAAAAAAAAAACTATCCAAGAAAAAGATAGACTAGGAAAAATCTAAAAACTAAACAAGCTCTTTTTGGACCGTCTTGAGGCAGAAAATAATAGAACGACTCAAATTTGTTATTTCAATCTCTGAATATAAAAAAAACATTGCTTGGCTTTTTGATTAGAAATTCTTCACTCATTTATTTTTAAGCTTTCGATTTTGACCAAAGAAATACGTAGGACTTTGTTTCCGATAGTCCGAAATTAGAATTTTTTCTTTTTTTTAATGTTGCCATCATCATTCATAATTTTTTAAAGATTATGGATTTTCGATTCCACTTGAGCAAAATGTTCTTTTTTTCATCAAAACTTCATTTTTTCAGTTCCAAAAAAAAAACTCTCAAATAGATATGGGGTTTCTAGACAAACTTCCAACTCGAGAGAATTCTAGAACTTTTTCATGATAGTCAATTAATTGATTTCGTGGACATTCTAAATTCTTTGGAATTTTTCAATAAGATTTCCATTTCCGTCCGAACTTATTTTCTCTACACCACGTAGTTTCATTTCACACCTGATTTTATTTCACATTTTTTGAATTTTTTTTTGAAACTTGACTCTTCCCTATTATATTTGTTCAGGTTACTCTCTAACAAAAACTTTTCAAAACTGATTTTTTTTGGATGACTAACTTCTGTCGTCATTTTAAAACAATTGTAATCCACTCTTTCTTCAACCATCATTTTACCTGACCAAGTACCTTCCCAGTTGCATGTGAAACTATCAGAAAACGAGAAAGAGGGTGTTGTAAAATTGAAAAAAATGACTCACCATTGTTTGGCGACTCCGGACTTCCTCCAACATCCGAACTTTTCATTTTGAAGCCAGTATCTGCTGAAAATTGGAAAATAGAGGAATTCGTGGTGAAAAAATAATGATGTGATGAGCAAAAAAGGTAATAAAAGTTCAAATACAGCACATATGAAAGCAATACGCGCTCACCAAACAAAATGCACATTGAATGGGAGGTTATTGGGTGCGTGTTTTAGTGATAAGATAGTACGACTATCACTGTGTGAACGACATATGTAGACAATAGAATATTTAGGTTAATATATTCTTTTGTGAGATTTGAATAACCCTCTCTTGAATTGCTAATTTCAATTGATTAACACTGAAACTCACATTTTTTGGTGTCCGTATCCCGAATGACAATTGGCCGTCTCCTTATCAATCGCTTGGCAGCATTGTCCTGCTGAAAAAGAAATAAAAATTGAATGGGGCGGGAGAAAAAGGGAGAGATGATTGTTAGTCAATCAGAAAAGGGTGCATACCTTGAGAAATGGGTTTTCCGAGATGTTTCCATTGCAATCCATGTTTTCTTTTTTCTTTTATTTTATTTATTCTTTCACAATAAGAAACGAAAGTTTGATCCGTATCGTTCGTAAATCTACAAATTTTGTTTATTTTAATAAAAGAGAGTTCATCTTGTTCAATGAGACAAATATGGTAAACTTCAACTCACGAGGGAAACTTTTGCCTGGCGCAGACTTCGTATCCTAGGAAGGAAACTGAGCGGGGCGGTGGTTTCCAGTTTAGCGGTTTTCTGAAATGAACAAATTATCGAAAGTTGGTAATTGGCAACAAAAACAGACGGAAAACGGCAAACAGTTATGAAACACAACCGAAAAAAAGTACGACAATTTCGGAAATATGGCAGACAATTGAAGATGGAGAAGATCGACGACCAAAATTGGACAAAAAGGAATTAATTTCTGTTTCTCGACAAAAGTATTGAAGTATTGCGTAAACTATGTGTGACTTTGTTGTGTTATGGTTGGGAATAAGAAAAGAACATATACGTTTCTAATTCGAGGTGTGAAACCACATGGTATTTGTTACTTGAACACTCAAATTAAATCAAACGGAAGAATCATGTCAAATGAGAATACAAAATTGATTTCCAACTGTTCGATCCAGATACCGATTTCAACGGGACATACACCATCTCGGCGCAATTATTCAATTATTCCACTTCAAATAATCTTCCAGAAATTTCAATCACTTGAATTTACAACAAAAAAACTGAACAAAAAAAAAGTTAGAAACCGTTGTCGGAAATCAGCGCAAATACACAACATGACACGAATAGGAAAGTGGAGAAAGACAGAAAAAAGGAATGAATAGAAAGGTCAGACACGGTGGTCCGCAAGTGACTCGGCTATGCAATTACACCGGTCTCCAGTTAATTATTCCCCTTTATATATGTGTTTTCATATCCTGCCTCTTTTTTCTGGTGGCGAATTGGGGAGACACTTTTTGGGTGAAGGAAAAAAGTAATGGTGTCGTCAATTTGTCTGATCTATTAGCTATTGTTCGAAAAATGAACGAACTGAGATTCTGAGATTAGAGCGGGGATAAAACCAAGTAGGGAAAATATGGGAAAAATGGCATCTGAAAAAAAAAATTAAAAAAAAGGTCAATTTTCAAATTTTGTGAAAAAAAAAATTCAACTTCGTCTAGTATTCAGACTCTAAATGTTACGAAATCTAGGAACTTCTTTTTTGTTCATATTAAACTTTGACACCCTTATTTTGTTGAACAACAAAAAACTCCTGAACAATTGCAAATTCTAAAAATTTAATCATTTTTATCCAAAAAACTTGATTTTTTTGACTGGAATTCGAAAATAATTTGGAAAAAATTGTTCCGAAAAATTTCAACTGGCAGGTATTCAGAAAATGTTTAGCTTGGAGAGGCAAACAACTTTTAACAGAAAAACTTGGAGAAAAAAATAGTAGCTAAAACGTTTGTCACCTGACCTACATCAAACTAGGATTCACAATCCCAAATATAAACAAAAGTAAAAAAAAGGTTGAAAAGTGTTTGTTAGAACGGTTTTGAGAAGAAGAGCTCAATGAGCACAGTGCTCCACCTCACAGGGCACACGTATACTCACACGCCAACTAATTTCGGGTTAACATGGCGTCCGTGGAAAAAGATCAGGGAAGATCGCATTTCGGCAACCGGAAAAAGGACTAGCCGCTTGACTGTGGACCGATACGCGCACACGTATGTGTGCTTGCTTTCACATTTTCCTACTCTTTTTCTCTCCCCCCACTGGCTCAATTTTTGCCATAATGTATGTCACTGTTTGTGCTTCTGCCAAACATTTGTAAGAACTTTTTCAAGCGCTAAGGACATTGAATCGGGTACGTGAGCAGCAAATTAATTGGGAGTATTCTGAAAAGAAAAAATGCGTAATAATGAAAAGAGGTGCCTGCTTAACCCACTAATGCGCATTATTACGCCCTCCTTCGCACACTCCTCACTATCAAAGCATGTTCAAATTATAACACGAAAAGTGTGAAAAATGAGGCTAATCTATATAAAAAATTGAGACGACTGAAACTTCATTCAGAAAATGAGAAGAGAAATGAAGCCAAATGGGAAAATGTAAATAGAATATTAGAACAAAAAGTTTTTGTCTTCAATTCTTCTTGCCTATTGTGCTCAACTAATACGATGTTTTCTTTGGCTGAAAACTAACGAAAAATGATTCAGCAGGGTGGGTGTTCCACATGAAATTTTTCCGACGGAAAATTGGATGATACGACCGGAAACATTAGTTTCAAGGAAATGAGAAGAAAAAAAGAATAGAATATTGGAGTCAGATAATTAAAATAGTAGTGAACAATGGAAATGAAGGTCACAAATAAGAGGAACAATGCGAAAATGCTTCGGAAAAGTTACAAAAATACTGAAAATTATTGTTTTTCACATTTTTAGAACATTTGAAAGATAGTTGATTTTCAAATTTCTTTGAAATCACAATTAACAGATCATTTTCAACAAAAAAAACAGTAAACACTGTTAGTAAATATTTCTAATGCTCATAGGAAACGGTCTATGAACATTATTCAGATTTTCGGTTTCAGAATGTTCTATAGACAAATATCGAAGACTTCCGTCAACAATACTTTCAACATATACGGTTATCTAGCAAAATCATCGTTCCCATACGTCACCAAAGTCTACTTACATTAAAACATGGTATAAAAAACATAAACACATGTCAAGGAAAAGCATCAGACACATAACATTACAGTACATTACGCTCTGGAATGAGAGGGTTTCCTGCGCGAGGATGATGATGAGATCGAAAACTGATGGTAAATGAAGAAATGAAGAGGTGAAGATTGTAAAGAATGGAAAGAAGAGATGAAGCTAAAGATGGAGAAGTAGTATGGTGGGAAAGAAATTTCAAGTTGAAAGCTTTCTTGGGAAAGCGAACGGGTGCATATTGAATTGCATCTTGGATTGGGGAAGAATTGGAGGACGAATGAGCAGAGTGTGCAATGTGCACAACAACCACTAATGAAAGAACAGCGGCAAAATATGGAAGAAGGAGTGAGAAAATGAAAAAGAGAAGATGTTGGTAATGTCACTGTAACCTTAACCTCCTTAACCTCCTAACCCTTTTCAAATACCTAAAGTGTGTCCGGTTGGTTAATGAAGGCTAATATATCTTCTTGAGCGCAGTTGTGGACGGAATGGGGTAGGCGGAAAAAGACGCCTTGAGCCCAACACAATAAAACAAATGACCTTTAAGAAAATCCATATGGCTGCGAGGAAAAGTGAACACTACTTGGAAGAGTCAAGTAATTCGAGCTGAAGTTGAGTTGTGCATTCGCGGAGAAAACAAGAAAAGAAGGCGAGTCTCACCTCACAAGGTGGAGGTTGTTATTGTGTGTGTTGACAGAAGAAGGGCACCTTGGGTTCGCGCACTGCTCATCTTACCACGAATGCACATTCAATCGTCACATTCGATCAATTGTGATTGTTTTTGAAGTCTCTTAGTGCACGACATTCAATTGGAGAGGAGATCGTGTAACACTGAATGAACGATTGAAATGAAGTTGGACAGTTTTCTGTGAAGACGGAAGAGAAAGTACAGCTGTCGCGTTTTTCCCGAAAACTATTTTGATGGCTACCGGACGGATCGGCAGTTTTAGTGAACTGAACAACTATTAAGGACGTATTCAAGATCATTCAATGGTTCAAAGAGAAATGGGTGGAAAACTGACGGAAATTAACCGGGAGTGCACTGAAGTCAAAAAATAAAAAGTGTAAAGAAATTGCATTAGTAGCTCTGAAAACTGCTTTATACTTCAGCTATAAGATCGAAATAAAAAATACAGACAGAATGTTATTTTCTGACTCGGTTTTATAGTCGAAAATTCCGGAAGAAATACCAATTTCCACTATTCAACACGAAAATTGAATTTTCATAATTTGTTTTCTTACAAAAATCCTACTTGAAATCACAAAAACACTTCAAACTTGTGTTTTGCAACTTCAAATTCGTCATTTACTTCACGAATTTATCAGTGACTACTTTTCAAGCACTTGTTTTTTCACGCCATTTTTATTTTTCTGGAATGTTTCTGTGGAGCGCCGTTTGCTTGAAAAAATAATAGCGCCAGATGGCAAAAATAGAATCAGTTTTTTAAATAATTTGAATAAGAAACTGAATCCCAGCTGCAAGTAAATGGTACAAAATCCAGGTGCAGTAAATTCTGTCGGCAGCCGGCAACCGAAAAAACCTGAAAGGCCACAGATCTATAGAAATTCACCCAATCTTGCAGCTGTTGTTCAGCTGCCAATATAACAAATGCCTGAACGATGAACACGTCGGTTTATCGGGTCTTGTCCATAAACCAAACCAGTGCGAAATGTTTAGGGTTGCGCTTAAGAAAAGGCGTCCACAAGTAGGTGTACTTCAGAACGTTCAGCAAATATAAGACGAGAAAAAGGGGGTAGAAAAAGGAAGAAGTGAGAAAGGTGCCCCGGATTAGTACATGCAAAAAAGTGTATGTTCTTCTTGTTCATCTTCATCTTCCGTCCACTACCAATCCAAAAATGTCTTTGAATGTCGGTCGTATCAAGTGATACAACATACAGAGGAAGTTCATTTCGGAACAAATTTAAAACAAGAACATTAGTATCGGTATCAAAACTATGGAAAGACGAAAAGAAAGAAGACAAGGTAGGGCAATAAGTGAAAATTGGTATTGAGATGCAAATGATACAATAAATGTTTCCATATTAAATCTAGGTCGAACGTTCGTCATCCTTCCGAGGAAAAGAAAAGAAAGGAAGAAGGGAAAATAAAGGCATTGTCATAGAGAACAGGAAGAGGCAGGCGGAATAGGCATCAACAGGCAGAAAGCGATATCTCAAGTAATCTAAAAGTAGTGCCATTCGGTCTACTCTTACTATATCAGAACTGGACTCGTCCCAATGGCAAGCCACTGTATTTTGATGGATAATGACGGGCAATTAGACAGTTAAAAGTATTGTGAAGACTCACGCACCGATTGACAGTTTCTACTATTTGCTGTGACAGTTTTCCGGACATTCAACTCTTTTCTTCAGACCGTTACTGTTTTTTTCTTGAAATGAACACTTGAACTATTTAGAAACATTGAAAATGAAAACTTTTGGAATGTGAAAAATGAAGTCAAGAACTGCCCAGATGTACAGAAGGTGAAGTATAAAATTTTCCAAAAAACCGATTTCTATGTGAAATTCTCGAACGAAAGCTGATTGTTTATGCTGAAATACACTGAAAATGAAATTCAACATCACATAATAAAGCCTCTGATATGGATTAAATTCAATAAATGGCAAAGCGTGATTCTTACTAATTCAATTCCAACAATGTATGAATTTCATTCTAGAGTTTATCACGTAAAGTAGCGTTTTTGCGGAACGTTTTTCATCTTGAAAGAACGGAGGAACTATCCGCTCACTGAACAAGAAAAGTCGTTTCAGAAAAGTTTTGAAAATCACGAATCGGGCAGATGAAACATATATCTCAACACTATGAGTGTTATAAATCTTCAGCAAGATTTGTGTTTTCTTCAAAAAGCGGCCCGTGTAAAATATGCAAATTTCATGCCAAGACACGAACCACACCCTCCTTGAATTTTAACTTTGTTTGTGTGTTTTTCTCGATGCTACACCCAAAACACCCGTGGTTAAAGAATGCAGAACGAATAAGGTCAAAAGTGTTGACAAATTGGGAAGAACTAGATGTTACTGGCAACCCTACCACTTGAAAATTGAACAAAACTTGGTGAGGATTGCCAAAAAAACTATTGGCAATGACCAAAACGAAATATGAATCGGAAATCATGGTCGACCCGACGACAGGTGTGAGGAAATGAGGTGTGATGAATCCCGAAGATGGTTGTGCATGGGTGGCGGCGGAGCAAGCTGCGCGGCAAACATTCCGCTGGCCCCCGGCTACATTAGCCGGAAAACGACGCAAGCCGCCGACCGCCTTGACTTGAAAACAATAGAATTGGCAACCGTTGACAATGGTATTACGCTCAGATTTTAGGCTTCATTTTAGCTTGTTAATGACTTTGTCATCTTGTGTTTTGTTTTTGTGTGAAACAATTTCCGTCAACTTTTTCTATTTTCTTTCCTGTGCATTTCGCAAAACGTTTGTGGTCTGATGGGGAAGAATGAAAACGGGAGAAAAAAAATGAAATGGGGCTCGGAAGTAATTGCCAATGGCAACCCGCATATGAGGGGCCACGAGATGGATGAATTCGAATTCAAAAATCGGAAAAAAAACATTCTTATTTCATTCTTCAACATCAAAATGGCTGCGAGACAACGAGTGAGTTGAAACATTTTTTTTTCGAGTTTTTGAAAATGGAGTGGACAGAGGATTTGAAAAAATAATCAGAACTCATGTTACATGAGTCAGAATAAAAATTGATTCATAACTGAGACAGGTCTGATAAAAATTAGTTTCGAAAAACAAAGTTCCCGATTGATCTTGATTTTGCCAAGAGGATATTGAACAAGAAATTGTATTTTTCAATTTTGCTCAAAATATTTCAAAAACGATGACAAAAATGTTGAAAAAACTTTTTTTTGAAACTTTTTTGAAGATGTCGAAAGCATCTATTCGCTTGAATTTCGTTCCAAAATACACCCAGATAATTCTAAAAATAAGTGTTCAAACATTACATCCTTCAACAAAACCATAAGCATATTACAGGCAAATGCTGCTAACAAGTTTTACGAGGATTGGATGGACTACAAGAATCGTGAGCGTCGAGCTTCATCGGCAACAACCGAAACGATTCAAAGTCTCAAAAACGGGAAATATCAGCTTTATGACGAGTATAAAGCGCGGCTTTCCAAAACGCCGGCAAGTTTTGGGAAAAGGGGGGGGGGTTGCAATTGGATTAAAATTTATTATGATTGTTGTTCTGCAGTCAAGCACACCAACACCACCACCTCAACCTGTTGTTTCTACACTAGCAAAAGCTAAAAGACAATGTGAGATCAGATTTCGAATAAATTTGAATGGAGATTCGTTACAGCTCTTCCAATCATTCAACCTATTCGTGAAAGGAAAAAATCGCCAAGTCCCGCGCCGATAGACTGGGATAATTTGAGTGCTGATGTCAGTTTCAAGTCTTATTGTTTATTTTCCAATAACCAGTTTTCAAATATAGCGTGAATTGTTTTCCAGATGAAATCTAAAATCGAAGCTGACTTTGGTCCATTCTACAAATGGGTTATCAATGGGAGGACCGACGATCTGAAGAAGGAAATCATCAAAAAACTTCTGTTCAAAACCAACAAATAATGTATCAATATTACTTATCCAATTTTCCAATTTTCCATTCAAAGAACTGAAATAATGAATTATTTATTCATAGCTACCCAAATAGATTCAAAGAAAGCTTTGTGACAGAATGTACAGTGATAATGTTCTCAGTGGGCACCGATATGTGACCGAGTCATTCTCAAGTTGAGAACATTGATGAAAAATAAAGGGAAAGGGAGGAGTGTTCAACCGTATGGAAAAGTCCTGAGATGTTTTCTCAAGTTATAATAGATCACCAGAAAGTAAGAAAGGAAAGGAAAGGATAAAAAAAACTAGACGGCTCCAAATATTGGAGAATTATGAATTAAAAGTGGATGTGTGGAGAAGTATGAACCAGTGATTGAAGGTGGAGGTGCACATTTTCAAAAGATGGACGACGGTTGGCATCGAAGTTCCAGCACGGCAACAATTGCTCATTGTAGAGTTTGGCAGGACACAATCTTGGGCGGCTGAGGACTTGCTGGAACAAATATTAATAGAAATGAGATTTTATTTATGGGTTTTAATTACCTTCAATGATCCAGTAGTGTTCATGCTTTGGAGATTCTCAACAACTTCGTCATCGGACATATCAGAGAATGGTTTCTCAGAACACAACGAAAAGATCTCCCACATTGTTACTCCAAAGGACCAAACGTCACTAGCGGTAGAGAACTTGCCCTGAAAATTCAAATATTAGTATTAGACAAGTTTTTCTGGTTCAAATTACCAAAAGCAAAGCTTCCCAAGCCATCCATCTGATTGGCAGAACAAATTTGCCCTCAACCTTGTAATATTCTTGGGAGTAAAGAGAGCGAGCCATTCCGAAATCCGCGATTTTGACATTTCCTTCTCCATCAACCAAACAATTGCGTGCCGCAATATCTCTGCAAAATAATGACGTATGGATTTGTTTCCATGAAAAATAATGGATACCTGTGAACAAAGTTACAAGATTCCAGGTAGGCAAGTCCAGCGGCGAGTTGCGTACATAGAGAAACACAGTGTGATGTGCTGAAAAGTAACGTTACTTTTTTGGACCATCTGAGTGTAGGCTCACTTGATTGTTGGGTTTCTCAGAATATAAGACTTCAAATCTCCGTTTTGCATGTATTCCATAATGCAAAGGATTGGTTTCTGGATAGTACATACTCCAACAACTTCAACAACATTTGGGTGTTTCAAGCTTCCTAAAATTATATTCACTGAGAATCAGTTCATTTTTCAAAAAAAGTTTACCGAGAACACGGATTTCCCTATGGAAAGAGAACTCGTCAGCCTGACTAATTCCATGGAGTCTTTTCACAGCGACGTTTCTGTTCTCCAACTGACATAAATCTACTTCTCCAAACTCTCCTTGACCAATTCTGCTAACATAAACTAGCTTGTCTCTAGCGATTTCCGGAAGTGTCGTGCAGTAAACTTCTCCATAGTCAGAGTACTTAACCATTGAGGATAGTGGATTGCTGAAAAGTCAGAAAAGTTAGAATCCCTTCTTCCGGCAGAATACTGCTCCACCTTCTCTTTTGTGTATCATACTGACTATCCATTCCATAGAGTAGAGGAGTGTTCGCAGTGACATCGGAGCAACTGAAAATCCAAACAATTGAAATGTCGATTGCTCACCAACCATTTGTTATGTTTGCCCTTTGCGTTTTATTGTGCGCGAAAATGCTACCGTATATGGTGTTGATTCTATTGAATCCAAATATTTGATTCATCTATTTTCCCATGCCCATTCTCACTCTCATCAATCTACATAAGCTTGAAAACTTACATGCTAATGTCCGGTTCAGCGTAATCGCTTATAATCGGCGACATGGGCATTTTCTCAATCAACGCATTCTGAAGATTATCGCGAGCCATTTGATAGGTTGACGGCGAAACGTGATGCTTGATGGTGTTTCCGTCAATCGTCAACAGAATTTCCCGTTTTGCATTTGGAGAAGGTGATGAGGCTTTGACACGATGTTCACGTTTACGGTAAAGTACCGCTATAATGATGACAGCGACAATGAGGAACATAAAGAAAAAGATGATGAATGCTGAAATTTAATATAATGAAATTTCATAGATGTGATATGAATCTTATTTCTTACCAAACAGGCTTGTGCCATCATCGTGTTCAGTTACGGAGAAATATGAGACCGAATCCGGAATCACCACGTCATCATGAAGAAGCTCAATATTAGTGTGGTTTGATTCGAAGTTGACTTCAGAAATGAAAAGCCAATCTGATCGGTCACCAAAGTTCAGTCTGAGCTTGGCAATCTTTGCAATACGGTGATTAATTGGAATCCTGATCCATCTAGGAGCCTCAGATTCCGTATCTTCGGCATTTTTGAAGTGGACGATATTATCAGAAAACTCTTTTCCGTTCAAGGAGAAGAACACACTGGCCGATGAGAAAGCCTGTAAACTCTCCTAATTACTTTATACCCCTGATATTGGTGTTTACCTTTGCACTTTTCTTGAATTCGTTGGCTGTATGGATAAGAATTCCAGAGATGTTCCTCAACTCGGCAAATTCAAAAGACAGATTCACGATATTGTTGCGCTTCCTTTTCCATCCAACCCATTTATGATGATTGACAAATACGTCTTTCTTTCCCACTTCGTTGTCATACAACTTCCCGATTCCACCCGTTAGATGTGGCGAGTTGGCAAGATTGCCATCGTAAGAAAAGTCGTGATAAGAAATTCCCGACTGCAAGTCGCCTTGGTCAACATCATAGGACAGCAAACTATCTGTAAACATTTATGATGTGTTAATAGTTTTGTTCGAATCTGATGCATTCTGGAATCTGTGTAAGAAGTGAATTAATAAAATAAGTCATCCAGATGAAAGGAATTGATTCTGTTTGTTTGAAACACATTTCTATATTTGACAATATCCTTGTGAAAAAGAAATCCAGATTATGTTTCTAACTCATTTTTCTCACGATCCATCTGAATAAAAGCTTACCATCAAAAGGACACCCGAAAAGTTCAACTCTCATGCATACAGTTCTTGTGGAGTTTGAAACAGGTACGATCCGAATTCTTCTCGCGATGATTGCTCTATCAAGATATCTTCTGACAGCATGCTCAGTATTGTTGTTTGCCGGAACAGTCTGAAATAACCATGTATCCTTTGGGAGTCCTACAACCATATGTTCCAATTAAGAAATTCTACTGGGGGAACACATTATGTTACGGAAGGTTATCCGGATAAAGTATTAATAAGTGTATACCAGTTTGTTACATGTTTGGTGAGAAAGATTACGGCATCCAAAAAGTCACTAGAGCAGAAGAGGATTAACTAGCAATTACTTAAAAGGCATGCCGCCTACCCATTTTCGGATTGACCCCTCGCCCGGTCTCTATTTAATGCCCCTTCGCCCGGTCTCTATTTAATGCCATTCCATTATCCGGTTAGTCTTTTTCTTAGTCGGCTCTTCCTCTGAATGGTTTTTTTATGTGTGCGTCTCATTTGACCATGTTCAAATTCCAGTTATGCAAGATGTGAATCGCCTGGCGACATATGTGACGATATGATCTTGAGCCGATCATACGCGCGTCTCGACAAGTGTCTGGCAGATGTATTGTCACTCAGACTTTCCCTCTCCACGACGGTACCGCATTTACAACAATACTCGATCCTTCTTAGTACAATGCCAAGAAACAAGTGTCAAGTGTATGTCTGTTGTTGTCAGTGGTGGGCCCCTCGAACAAAATTTCAACTAATTTACTAAAAAGCCACCAATTTGTTTGTGAGTGGTAGTAGTGTTGTACAAAAGAGGAGAGCTACTTTTGCAGCAGAAAATGAATGTCATTAAGAATGTATAGCGTGTCAATTGTCATTCAAACCCCTCCATGGCTATAATCGACAACAAAAAACACAAGAATGTTCCCGCACTTTTCACATCAAAACAGAACAAAAAAACTAAACGAAAGCCACAGGATGTGTATATGATGGTCTAGCAGTTTGATGGATCCAAATTTGAATTTCAATAGCATGATATCCCCGAAAACGGACAAGGAATAAGAAAGACCTTGTAATAAATCCCGAATAATGTGTTCATGTGTTTTATTCAAATCGTGTACACCTCTTCTTTGCTTCTTGTACAGTTGCTCGTATAGTCAGGGTATGAATAGCGTGTCAAAAGTCACAGCCCCTTTGTTCGGTAAGAAAAGAAATGCTTTTGAGTAACAGTGATTCACAATTCTAAGAAATGCTGCTACTAAGTAGCCGCATAAATCTAACGGTGTGCGGCGCGATGGGCAAAAGAGTGCCGATACCATAATTAGCGGTCATTTTGAATGAAAAGGACGAACCTCTAGCTCAAAATCGTCTTTGTAAGATGCCCAAGCGTTTAACGAAGGTCGCCAGTATTGAATTTTGAATGCTGTGGCATATTCCATGCCTCTTCCGTCATCATAACGTCCCTGAGTTTCCACCGAAGTAATTACTGAAAACAAAACTAGGTCATTGAATTTGAATGGTTAAATATTGGGTACCTGTATCAACTGCGAGAGAAATCTGAAGCCATTCTTTGCTGATGGAGTTAATCTGGTTTTTGGGGCACCAGGCACCACTTCCAGATTCCTGATGAGCTCTGAAATTTTTGATCTCTTGATAATGTATAACGAATCCCAATAGTTGAAGTTTCAAGTTGCCCCTCTACATTTCAATTGATGTATACTTCCTCCTTCATTTCTCTCCAGATGAGCTCCTAATCAAGATTTTATCTACGTAATGCAACACATTGCAATTAGGAAGTGAAGCAATGGAAGCTGCTTCCCCCTTTTCTCCTTCTGCGGGCTGTCAAAACAATCAAACTAGATAAATCGCTTGTTGAGGCGTTAACGTATGCAACTGATGAAGCACCATGTCACCGCCAAGAAGACATTCGAGAAGACGTTCCCTCAGTCAAACTCGGCTTTTCTAAATTAGATGTGAAATGCGTTCTCAATTTCAATGAGTTTTACAAACCCAAATGAGCGGAACTTGTGAAGGGGTGCTAATCCCCTAGAAGATGCAAAGCCATTCTTGGGAACCCTTTTCTTTTTGAATTCTCTAGGGTAGAAGCATAGTAAGATCTATACAAAAGACATGAAAGCGGATAGTATAATTATGGAACAGAGTAATTACTTGGTTTATACAATACCCTCTTTCCTGTTGACACTCAGCTCGCTATAATTAGAAAAGGTGCCGCTCATTCCGCTTTTTTTGAATTTAAAGTAATATAAGGTCCCATCAAAGTGGCAGAAAAGAAGCCAAATGAAGAGAGATGAACATTTTAGTATCAAGTCCATGGAAATTTACATTAATGTTTCAAACGTCTTACGAATTTCCGATGAGGAGTTCTCACCACTTACCGAGCGTGTTGAGGTCCAGTACTTTGCAAGTCGAAGCTTGAAGACGCTGAGATCTGTTCATCACGAATCTTGCGGTTTGACATTCCCAATTGATGACTGCATTCTCCTGCAAATTAATTTCTGTGCTCTTCAGATGATGCTTCACAAAAACAGAAAGGAAGTGCTCATATTTCAGCCGGCACATTTTTTGATCTAGTGTACTTAATATTGTCCCTTGCTTGTTTTGTCATGTACCCTATGTTGACATTATGCATTCTCATCCTTCCGCCTAAGCCTAATCTGATGTGCGGTCAACAAGCTACCGACCCAATTTGGATAAAAAGAGCAAATAGGACCCGGGTTTTGGCTCTTTTAGCTCACATCCATCCTTCTCAATTGAATTTTTTGAGCTCACCAAATCAAACCAACGTCGTCTAATCATATGAGCTGTTGGGTGGTCTGCCCTTTTTTTCTCTTTCCTATACACAATGCACATTTCGGTTTCACATTAGTATTTGTATTTGTATTCAGATGAAAATCTAGAAAAATCCATTACCAAAAAGGAAACGAGAAAAGGATGAGAAGAAGGATAAGACCCGAAATTCATTTTACGATACCCTATTTCATAGCGTATTGTTGCCAGGAGGATAATTATACCTGTCTTTTATAACCCAGACAGAAGCACAATTTTTATGGTCACATTATGGTTTTGCGATTATCGAGAACCTGCCGTCTGCGCGACAACTCTCATCAATTCTAGGTAGAAACATAAATAACCAATAAAAATTGGATTGTGCAGCACACGACCTTCTCGCGCACCAAGTTTTATGTTGTACCACAATTCTTCCTAGTGATTTACAACCTGATACTCTCGAGTGTTCTGACACGTTTTATCATTTATCTCACCTATACCCCCTCAGTGTAAAATTGACAAACAATTGTTGTTATTGTTGTAGAAAAGTGGGTAAAGGTGAGAATATGAATGACTAATGGAGGTTACAAAGTGTATTTTATTCCCGATCTTCCAAGATTTATGTATATTCCAAATGGACCATTGTTGACTGTGTGACCTTTCTCACCTTTTTCTTTAGGTCAAAATGCATACTTTCTTTAGAAATTGCGCATGGCTACTAATCCTTCTGATGTTCGCCGCTGTTGTCAAGTTGCGCAATCTCGTTAATCATTCAAACGATAACAAAACGGATGACGATAATGCGAACTGTCTCCGTTATTCTCCGACGCCACCTTTCCTTCTTTTTCTCTTTGTTGATCTTGAAAGAAAAACCTCTCCTCGTAGAATAACATGGAAGAAAACAGGGAAAGAAGACGAAAGAGAAAGCAAAAAGCAAAAAGCTTTTAGGTGAATGACTCAGGTAGAGGAAAGGAGAAAAAATAAAAATGTCAGATCGGGACCCAATCAAGTTGGCGACGCAATTAAGTTTTTTTTACGCTATAAACTTGACTTGACCTTTTCGGCTCTTTTTACTCAATACACCTCAATATACACAGCGGAATTGGCACACATTGATTGTCAAAGGTGTTTGAGTATAAACTGTAAGCAATCGATCATTGTGGCACTTTGAATGCAGGAACTTCTCGCAAGCGGCTCCTTTGTGCATTGCAACAGTTGCGCATCTCCGGAAACGAAGGAAGAAAACCCGACAAAACTGTCACCCTTCCGCTTTTCATTATATATTATCCCCTTTGGTTTTTCTTACAAAGAAATACACTTCTTCCTTTTCTCTGGATTTCCATCCGATGGCAAGAAGAGAAATGATAAGGGCGACTAAAAGAACAATGTTATGATGTGTTATTTAGCAATTGAACGACAAGCAGCTGTCATTGAAAGACCAGACCCAATGATGAGTTTTCGGGACCACAAGAAATTGGTTTTCGTTTTTCAACGACTCTTTCGACTTGCTGTTTGACAAATCGAATCATCATTTCAAAATATCAAAAATCCACAAGTGTACTGGAATCTTTATGACAAAATCCCTCATGTCAAAATGTCAATCCACCCAGTATAACCTACGCAACAAAAGTGTGTGATTTATATCGTGTGCATTGAAAACAGAAAGGCAATAAATTGACGCGTACTATATTCCTAACGCGTGCTACCCTGTCCACCATCCCACACACCTCTTTGTCCTGTTGCGCAATGTGAAGCTATTTAGATTTCACGCTCAATGCTCTCAAGAATACGGATTGATTACGTATAACCCCAAATGTCAATGGATGCACCTGCCTCAATCGGGATGTAATCGGAATCATCATCTTTTGGCATACGGTTTATTACCTATTATCGCTGACTTGTGACTTGTGGATGGGATATAATGTTGCATAATGTTTGAATCGTAAATCTGCTAATCTCGAGATTTTGATCAACATAAGAGGCCTATCCATATCTATTTATGTTTCTATATTCATGGAAATAACCCGGCCTATAATTCATCACTATCCACTTGTGACCATCTTTATCTCCTTTATTCCTCTTTCTGTTTCAAAACCTAAAACCACTCCTTTTGATTTCCATCTGCAGTCGCCGACTCAAATTTCGCGCAAAAAGATGGTATCTCAAAAGTGTTATATGGTTAAACAAAGACCCAAAAACTTCTTTTTTCATCTTCTCATCTACCTTCTCAAGTTAACTGCCCTACCCTTTTCCTCATCATCTCGTTTCCTTTTGCCCTCCCATAAATTCCGGCGTGCATGCCACGAAAAACATTTTTGTTGAGTGATGAGAGCTAATAGAAAGGAGAAAAGTGTATTAGTTTGGGAGTTTAGAGTGCGCTTGGTGACAAAATATGATGCATTTCTAACAATCGCCCTTTTCATCCCACAGAAGACGGACACATTTTTTTTTGGTATGTATGTAGTTGTGATTGCCAAATGTGGAAGCGAATGAAATGGACCGTATTCAAAGGAAAGCGAAGCGAAAAGACTTACTCAATTCCAAATTGACTACTGTCTTGATATGAATCGTGAAAAGAAGTAAGAGGTACAACAGTAGTTTCATCGTGGCATAGATTGTAGATAGCGCCACCGTAGACTCTGAAAAATAAGGAAATTGAAAAAACGCAAAGTTGAGGGTCGAAGTCTAGAAGGAACAACAAGATACGAAATTCAATTTGACAGGCCCAAAATGAAATAGAGAAGTGTGAAGAGGCCTGGGGGCAGATGCTCAAATATCCGCTTTTGCGGGAAGCTATTCAGGAAGAGCGCGTCATTATACTCATCTCGGCATCCTTCATATCTATATTAGAAAATATGGAGTAAGAAAAGAGAAATGCAATGAAAAGAAATAGAAACCAAAGACTCCTTCTCCGGGTGTGAAAAGTTAGGGATGGAGTAGGAAGAGGAAAGCGCAAAAAAAAAATTGAGAGTGGTAGGCATGAAACATGGAAAACGGATAGAGGGGTCAATAGTTGCAGACCAAGAACAGATAAGCTTGTCAAGATGCGCGTGAAAAAAATGCAAAAAAAGAAGACACAGAGCAGAAAAATGTAGTTGGTGGGGTGGTCTTTCCTTTTCTGGCATGTTGCGCCTCATGCTCTCTTTCAATTTGCACTTCCATACTGGTCATCAATTACTCCACCCAGTTTTAACCATTTCAATTTGAAACAGGAAGAATATGTTAATGTAATTGATTGTACTGTTGACTCCATGGGAGCAAGCAAATGTGACGATTTGACATTTTAGGACGCATAAAATTGTTGCATATAATTAGGCGCGGTACTCAAGTGACTAGTACTTTTGTACACGGATGGAATCTAAGGAAAAAGTAACGGAGAGTGGAAAAAAGAGATAGTTGTACTAGGTAGAGGTAGATGAGGGTGTGAAGTAATGAGAAAACCAATTGGGCTTCTACGATGAATAGGTAGAGGGCCAACCACAATATGAGTTTTTGGCAGATGACTTCTATCTGTGACTCAGAGACCACGAATAAAAGAAGGAAAGAAAAGAAACAAGTTTTGTAAAAGATATATATTAAAAATCATGTATAGAGTGAAAGCTACTAAAGATTGCACTAGGAAGACAGAGAGGAAACGTGAAACATATGTATGAGGGAATACTATGTACATGTGCTTGCTCATTCATTTCATTGCACATTAACCCATCAAGATTCCGAAGAGCTTGAACAAGAACAAAAAACAAATTCGGAGAGAAACGAACGGAAGAATGCTACTAAAACCGTATGGATCAGAGACATATATTTGCACCAAGAAGAAGTGGGTGGGCCACATGGCGGTAGAAGAAGGGGGGACCGATTGCCTTCGCGCAAGCATAGCTATGAAGACTGAAGGGGGCGGAGTCTGGTTGCGACGGGGTGGCGGCGGGTTGACCGGCACCTCATCACAAAAAAAGACAGGTGTTGAAGAAGAGGAGAATGAAGAAGCGACTGTTCTGTAAATTGAACAGTGTCTTGAAAAGTTTTATCGTTTTGCAATGAGAACATCCTAGCGCCAGACTACATCGACAGATGTTCAGGGATGAAGGATATTAAGGGAAAAGAGAAGGGAACAAAAAATTAACTACTAGAGGCAGGTTTAGTGGGAATTAGTACCACTGGGAAATAAAATTCGGCTGAGAAAAAAACAAGGAGCCAAAAAATAAAAATTTCTTTGAGTTTGAGTCAAAAATTGGGGTCAGGAACAATCTATCTGGAGGTATGCCTTCAAGGTTTGAAAAGGGATTTTGCTGTAAGCATCAGGGAGTACAAAAGCAAAACTTGTTTGGATTCTAGAATAAGGTGAACTTAAAAATTTTAGGATACCTCAAAAACATACGTCAGACCTCAAAGTTAAAGGACGCCGCCTATGAGAAAAAGGAAATTGTTGATGGGGCCTGTTGAATTTGAAGTGTCTTGACAAATGTTCTGAGATTCCGCTAGGTCGCGATTTCTTTTATAAGGGCATGTATTTGAGGATCCTAACATCTGTGTTGATTTTAAAAATTTTCGTTTCAGAATTTTGAACCTATATTGCCACGGTACATGGAAAACTCACTAAAGTGCATGGAAAAATAAAACTCGCGCTTTAGATTCAGCTTTCCTATTTATAATTTTCTCAGGAAAACGTAGGGAAAGAAGGAGATTGTGCTAAAAATGACTCACCATAGAGTTTAATGATTTTTTGATTTGAAAGAAAGAAACAGAGAGGAAAGTTCATTCAACACTTTTTCTCAATTTATCCTACAACCAAGCAGTCACCATCACTGTTGACTCGTACCACCCGCCGGAAATTCTGACAAATCGACCGTTAAAGACCATTGAAATCGGAACATACGAAAACTGAACGAAACAACATATCACGCTAGAAGTACGTTCTATTCAAAAACGACCTTCCAGGAAGCGAACGTAATTAGAGACAAAGAGTCGTCGAACCTCCCGAATGCAATGAGCATGACCATGTAATGATTTCGCAGTTTTATGAGACTATTTGAAATTGGAATCTAGGTGAAAAGGTGAAAAGGCGAGAATTGGATGTGTGGCTGGTGTCGGTGGTAATGTGAAAAACGGAACGAGACATGCTACCGGAACAAAAAGAACGCCGCCAAGCAGGCTTTTTTTTCTTCCTCAACAACACCTTGAACTTCCAGGAATTTTCTTTGTTTTTATACTTACTTTCACGTAGAAACAAAAAGCTTTTACTTGAAAAGGAACCGCTATTTTATTTTTTCCCTCACTTTTCTTTTTGCGCAAAAAGTTATGCAACAATAATGGAGGTCAAACTAATGGAAACTTGTACAAATGTATTGCGTGTTCTACAAACAGCGCCATTGTTAGACATTCGGTTACTTTTGGAAAGTTTTGATAGCAATGGGAGTTGAACACGTTTAAAACCGAATAATGGGTAATAATGGGTTGTAGTAGAACAAACAACGATTCTTGCAACACTACGAGAAAACAAAGAAAAAATGGCTTGTTTATTTGGCTCATCAATCTTCTTCCAGCAGAGCATGAAGGAAGAAGAAAGAACAACTCTTCGAGTTGTGGGCTTCACGTAGAAAAGCAATCGATCAGCCGTTTTCTGTTCTTTAACACTTCTCCGATCAAATCATTAATTTTACTGGCGGAACGACTAAAAAATTGTGTCGGCCAGCTCGCGGCTGTTTGCGGCCGGAGAATCAGAACTAAAGCTTGACTCACAACCTCTCGAACTCTCAGGACCAGAAGAGCAGCTGAGACTCAGGTTTTCCATTCCGATGCAAGTGGAATTGGCAAAGAAGCACAAGACGAAAAGGGGGTAATAAAAGTTGGCGGAGAGCAATAAATCAGTGGGACCCGGCTGTCAGTACGAATTAGGGCTCAGCGACCTTTCGACGACAACGGTAAACTAATATTTGCATGCATGTAATTCGGTTTACCGCAAATAACAAAAAGGCGTACCGCCAATATATGTTTGGGTGGCATATACATTGCTACTGCTGATTAATTTTTGAGTCTAGTCAAACATGCATTGTCATAACAACCGTTGAAATGGCAAGTTTTATTACACCTGCGTCAGAGCCAACTGGCAAAGGTACCTGAGGAACATAAACTAAGTGGTGAAAGCAGAACAAAAATAAAGAAAACAAAAAGATGAAGATACTAAAAACAAGAGAAAAATGAAGCAGGAACTGAGGTGTTCTCTTGAAAAGTCATGACCGCGGAAATTCATTTTACTCCTTTCAGGACCACCTAGTCATTAAGAGAATTCAACAGAGCCGTAAAATAATTAGGTTACTTTGTCGGACTTTTTTGAGATTGAGACCTTGTAATTATGCCTGTGCCATTGAATCCTTTCACATAATTAGGAGGTTCATTTAGACGAAAATGGGAGGGAAGTCTGATGAAAGGAGGTGAAGAAAAAGAAAGACTGTGGACAGCCGGACACGACCTCGAGTGGGTCCTCTCGTTATCCACCGACAACATCTCATGTACTACCACGACGACTACTCTTACCAACCATCAATTAGTCACACCACACCGTGAACGCCGATAGAGATTCGGGCCACCGATTTCTTGCGTTCAACGCATGTGTTTTGGCAAGTTGGCCTGGTTATGTTTTCGAGATAAGTGTGTGGATTTGATGACCTTCAAGAAAGAACACCCATGTACTTTTTTCCACAATTTGACTTTGAGTACATTGATGAAGTGTGCGAGCTGAAACTATAAGTTAGAGTCCTATAGGAAAAATTAAGTTCAGTATATCCTCATATACTTTGTAGCAGGAAGAGTAAGTGAGAAATACCTCATAGTTACAAATGAGTGTATAAAATTTCACATCTCCGGTATGTTTATACAGTAATAGAACCTTCTTTTTTCATTATACAATAAGTGTCAAAGAATAGGCGGTAAACTGTTTGCTACTTTCTTCATATCTCATTTCCAAAGTTGTTTGTCCCAAATTCCACCTTCTGCTCTCTACTTATATCTTCTTTTTTCTAATTAACAAGATAGTGAGAAAAAGCGAAATGTGATATGATTGACCTACACAATGTGGTAGGTTGATTGACCTCGTTCCGGAGGATTAGCGAATTGTGGCATGCCAAAAGGTGTCATATTACTTGGTTAGGAACTTGTTACAAAAATTGACTGACAGATGACAACGAGATCTGATCCACTGGTGTTCCTCGTTCCTCAGACAATAATAAGAAAACGATAAGGAGGGGGAGAGATTTGAACAGATTTGAAATTGAAAGAAAGGAAGGAAATACGTGATAGATATTGAAATAGCGTTTGTGAATTATTCAGGAGGCAAACGGGCTGCCAGATAAAGAACATCACATTTGAATAGGATATTAGATTGAACAATGTTGAGACAACAAAAGTCACTTGTTACAGAATAATCAAACAGTTTTTTGAATGTTTGAAAATAGATTTCACATTGAGAAAAGGAAAAGAGAAGGGGTGCCGTAACAAATTAACGTTATCAGCTAGAAGCGGCGTGGAAAGTGAGGTGCCTGGTTTATTGCCTGGGAAACTGGCAATTGCTACCTTTCAACAACCGAATGCCATAAGGTTGATGAGAGGAAAATTTGTACAAAATGAATAAAATAATGGCTAGTGAGGCGCGAAAACAAGTGTGGGTAAACTTGGAAGAGGAGACAAAAATACGAATGCATTAAAACGGAGCGAATTACGAGAGGAAGAGCCTCCGGGAAGTAGCTTCGTGCAAGAGAGGTGCATTCTTGATCGTGGGAGCCTTTTTGCCGCTCCCTTTTTAGATCTTCCCGTTCTTTTGTAGTTGCCTTCCCTCGGGCATTTTATGACCACATTTCCATAATATTTTGAGGGAACCGAATGAACAACGTTGTGGTAGGTGGTATCCAATCATTGATACATGAGATAAGAAGTTTCTTACAAAAAAATGGAGTGGCTGAGTGTTACTGTTCACTGGAAACCAATAAAATAATTTTCTGGAACAGGAACATGATAGATTCTCTATTTCAACAAGGGCATGATTAGTGAAGCTATCAAATTTGAAAAAAAGCTTTCTGAATTCACACGCAGAGAAAAAGACTTCTCAAACGAGCTGAAATCAATTCGAAACTATTACTTTTTTGAAGAAATCGTTCACCACCTCTACTTCTTCATATATTTTCAGGCATACAGCATAGTACTCAACATACCTAACACTTTCAGGTTTCCAGTTGAAAAATGGACTAAAGCGCCAAATCCTCATTTTTTCTCTAAATTTTGTAACCAACTAGAATTATCAATTCAGTAAGTACTAGCAGGAACTGCAATAATCAGCTAATACAGTTGACAAGCAGGAGAATATCTGTATATGAAAAAGGAATGCGAATAGCAGTTGCATTTCTCAGATTTAATCCTATTTTGAGATGCATGCCCCGCTGGAACAGTTTTCGCATAAAATTTTGAGAACTGAACAACGTGGAGGCTCTAGAAATACGGTTGGACTGCAAGGTCTCGAAAAGAATTGTGATTCGCATGGACGGAAGAAAGGAAATAATTTTTATTCGCGTGGGAATTTTCAGAAAAAAAGATGAAACGATAAAACATCGTGGTCGTTTGTGTGAGGCTGAAAAGAAGAAAAGATATAGAGAGAAAGTACGGTATGTAACTTTCTGTTATATATTATGACATATAAACTAATTGAAAAGTTTCTGTGAATAAAAAAAAGACTGACATTCATTATAGTAGCTTTAGTGGAATTGGTTTTAGAAAATAAAAATTTCAGATAGCTGACTAAAAGAAGAGTCGCCGTTTGGAACAGTTGAATTAAAAACTTATGTGATTTCCAAAGACACGCTTATCAGAAAAACCTGCTTTTTGTCAGTTTTCCTAAATCACAATCATAAGGAAAAAATGAAACCAATCCATTTGTCTTGGTTTTGGCTCCGGCTCCTTCTCAAAACCAATTTATCACACACGCACCATTTATCTGCCCTCTTCACAACGGCAGTAGAAATTAGAAATTGTGGAAGAATAATGGATGTTGTAGTGATGAAAGAGATGAATTGAGATTGATAGCCCCCGGCGACGCCGCTTTTTTTTTTGATAAACATACGGCGATGAAGGAACAAGTGTGAGACGTTGGATATAAAATGATGGGAGGCCCCTGGCGCACAATGTGTGTGTATTTCTCTTTTTCTTCGAGAGTAGTGGACGTACATAGTTTTGGAGGAAGCGAAATGAAACATAATGGATGGGTCATCGTATGGAAAAAATGTATTGGATTTCATACACACATTTGAATACGCCAATGCAACTATTGCCCTCCGAGCAGAAAAAAATCAGATTGGTGTGTGGCGAATGAGAGGGCATGTTTGCTTTTCTCAAATGAAACTGAAAAAAATGGAACCGCAATTTTAAAGTGTTCTTTTATTTGAATGCTCGTTACCAAATATTGGGAAAATTCGAAAAAAAATTAAAGAGGGTTTCAAAAATAGGCAGTTCGGATACGGGATTTTTTTTCCTTGAAGAAATTTCCTATTTTCGAACAATTTCAAATTGTTTTATGTTTGCAAGGGACAAAACCATCCGGGTAATGAACTGATCCTCCCTCCGCTTCTTAATTTTTTCGAAAAATAATATAGGAAGCTAAAGAAAAATGTGTCATTTTTCAAATATTGGATTCTAAACAAAAAAGTAGTTAAGTATCTTGAATTTAATGTTCAAGTTCAGAATAGTAATGAAGTGTCAAGACCAAAAAGATAAGTTGAAGTAGCTAAAAAAGAAACCATTCGAAACTAAAATTTTTGAAGTAATCATGAAATTACTCGAAATTAGTAAAAGAAAGATGAACAATTTCTACTAACAGTGTTCTAATTATTCTGGTGAAAAATGAAGAAAAAATGTCAGAAACTCGTGAGCTACCGGAAGAAAATCAGAGAGCACTTGTACATACTGTAACTTCTTCTCCTGTCTCGCCCACACTTTCAAAAATGCACTTTGTACAGTTTCATGTTTTACTATGTTTACATCAAGAAGCAAAAAGCATTTGAAACCACTCTATTGTGACTTTCACAATATAAAGATGGAGTATATGACGCGTGTCTCAACAGTAGCACAGTTCCCATCCTCTTTATGCCTATTTCTTGTTAATCCGTGTCGGCCTTTTCTTCTTAATCTGGACATGGTTCGCCGCATTTGAATATAATATTTGGAAGGTGCAAACAAATATTTGTTCTCAGAATACTCTTCTTCTTATTCCTCATCGTTTTGATGGACTCTATGAATTTTAATGAAACTGTTATCAAGAAAAACTTCATTTGGCACATTATACAAAAAGTGCATTCGAGCAAACATCACGCTTATCATTAAGAATGTCAGTTCTTTGAAAGAATGAACTTGTGATCGAAGGTCAAAGCCTAAAAAGTGAATATTTGCAGAAATCACGTCCCTTATCATTGTGCTCTTACCCGTGTGCGAGGAGTGTTTAGTATGCTATTTCGTTTTGCAGCTAGAGTTCGAGCCTGGAAGTAAAATTTTGATTGATATGAAAGTTTGCAACTTCAGGTTCAATTCATACCCGATCTCTAATCAAAGGAGATTTTTCGTCATAAATTGAAGCACTCTGAAAAATTATCTTCTTGAAAATGAGTTCAAACTTTACTTATATACCCTGGAGCCAACTTCTCTATCAAAACTTTCAATAATATCGTAAACCGCACGACCTTTGGTTTCCGGCAGATGCCTGGAAATTCGAATATTGTGTTTTCGACAAGAACAAGATCTGAAACCTAAACAGATAAATTCCAAGAACAAATTGGGAAATCGCAAATGGTATGAAGAAAGCAGGAGGGAAAATTGAGTTGATTATTGGAAAGATGGATAGAATTGGTGTGCCTATCGCCATTGAAGTGAATAACATCGCCTGAATGTAATACTTCCAAAAGTACTGCTGAATAACTCACCTGTCCAACTGCAGTTTTTGCGGCTGGTGGAAACAATTCCGATACAAAGAGAACTCTAATGGAATGAACTCCTGTTGCAGGAACTATTGCAGCAAGACTTTCAACCACAACATCTAAACAAAGTAAACTCAACAAATTACATTCAATGAAGAACTTACAGATAATTTCAGTGAGTAAACTGGAACTAGAAAAGTAAATGATAATTTGATCGAATAGCATTAAAATTGACTTGGTGACACTGAAAAACAGAATATTCTGATAGCTTTCTACCGTGTTCTACAAACTGCATTGTTCCAGCAATCATCATCGTTGGCCTTCTTCCAAAAGCATCAAGTATAAAGGTACCCATGCATTTTGTTGGCAATAAGACTATAGTAACAATAAGGTTGATATTCATGGCCTAGAAATTCAAATAATCAGAGTTCATTATTAAAAAAATCTTACCGCAATAACACTAAATCCTGCAGTTTTGTGCAGAAGCAATGTGTAAGTTGATATCACATAAGACGTATCAAACTCAAGGAATATCAGTACGGCTAACAGGATTTTCAAAGCCTAAACATTTTTTTTAGTTTTGAGGATTCAACTAATGAATATTACTTCTCTCAAAGTTTCGTTCTCCCAAACTTGACGCAATGTTAGTTTCTTCTCCTCTGTTAAACTTTTTTCTTTGATTGTAGATGTGAGAACCTCATCTGGAAAATTAGGTTTTTTTCAAATGGTGCGCTTCCGAACCATACGCAAATTGCAGCTCTGCCCGTGATAAAATTGGATTGCTTCCTTTGCTTCTCTAATTCTGTTTTGTTGCACGAGCCATTTGGGAGATTCCGGAAGTCGAACGGTCAAACACAGAACAGCAACAGAACTGATAACTTTGGTGGTTTTTTTTTTCAAGAATGCATGTTATCACTTCCTACCTTATCATCGCAAATAATGGGAAAATGAACCATAAAGAACTAGTTCCAAGAACATTTGGGGATGCGACAGAAAACCTGTCAATTAAATGATATTCCTTCTCTCGAATAAAATAAGAACTCACATAATCAATTTTGCAAAGACAAAAGAAAAAATGAGTACAGTACTAGCAAATCCTGAATCTTAATTGCATGTTTATCATTTGTTTTCTAGTTACCTCTACAGTTATCCGGAGCACATTCAAGAATATAAATTGCTGACACAAAAGTACGCAAGCAATAATGAGACCCAAGAATGAGTTGTCCGAGTAGATAAACTTCAGAAGCTTGGAATAATGTTGCCAATAGTTGACAAATGGCGGTTGCAAAAGTAATTGCGAATCTGAATGTTTGGATTTTTGGTTATTCAAAACGAAATTCGAAGTTCACCTGATATAGGCTGCAACGTATTTTCTACCTCTGTTATCTGCAATTGGAACCAAGAAAAGAATACCTAGAGCATTTCCGACATCATTGGTTGTTGTCATTATGGAATTCATCATCGAAATGCTAAATTACAATTCTTTAATTTTTCTGTCAACTATATTCAAAAAATACCTAGCTTTTGTGGGTTGCAATCCAAAATGGTTAACGAGTGTATGATTGTTCATCTCTCCAACTACCTCAGCCAACGTGGAAAACGTCAGCACTTGAATCTGATTGATAATATCCAACAGCATAGTAACAACTATCATATAGAGAATATTTCTGGGCACGGAGAATTTCATTTTGAGTGGAGTCTTTCAGAACATAAAATGGAACTGAACAACTGCATTTCTTGTAACCCACTCCTTATCAAAGGCGTTTTTTTCCAGTACATACATGACTGCCCACATAATAAGCGAAGCGATGAAAGTACAAAACTTATTTATTTTTTTATATACAAAAATACAAGTTTCAAGAAAAAAGTCATTAAAAATTGTTTCCAGAAGGTTGAATAGATAAACTAGTAGATGTTTTTGTTCAATATGTACTTTTGATCGTAGGTTGAAGTCTGAAATTCAGAAATGTGTTTCTGAACTGAAAAGATGTTTTCTATGCTTACTCGAGAACGTGAAGTGTTCAAGATGCTGTTTCGCTTCATAGTCAATGTTCCTGCCTGAAAAAAGCAAGTAAAAAAAGAGGTCAAACACAAATAAAAACATACTCTCGATTTCATTAAAGGAGTGCTCTCTCCTATGAATGAGAACGTCTGAAATTGATTTTTTTTGTTGAATTAATTATACCCAATGTGAACAAACTCTTGATGCAACGTCTTCATCCATTGATTCGATAATATCACACACAGCACGACCTCGAGTTTCCGGCATATGCCTTAATAACGTATGGTATAAATGAATGCCCCATGATCAAACCTGTATAAGAAAGTTCCACACACTAATTGTGTGAACACGAAAGGAGTAAAAAACGCAGGCGGGAAAAATGAATACAAAATAGGGAAACTTGACATCAGTGAAGAATTTATAGCCAAGTTGGTGAACAACATCGCCTGAATTCAGATGAAATTATTGCTCAGCATGAAGAATTTTAAAGTATACTTGTGAAACCGCGGTTTTAGCAGACGGAGGAAACAGTTCCGTAATAAAAAGTATTCTTAACGCCGTAGCTCCAGTGTTCAACGACGCATTGCTAAGAACCTCCATCACGAGATCTGAATTAACAAAGTGGAATACTGATAGCCAAACGGCAACTAACATAAAATTTTGGTTAACAAACTTGAGCCGAAAAGATAAATTATCCATTGTGTGATCAAAATTAGCCAGGACATAGAATACCTACAATTTAATTCGTAAGATCTGGGGTTGATTGAGTGAGTACGTCAGTATTCCTGCAATCAACATGACCGGTCGTCGTCCGAGGTAGTCGAGCAGAAAAGTGCTGAAGAATTGTGTTGGAAAAAATACCATCGTCATTATCAAGTTTATGTTTAGAGCCTGTATAAAATACATTGAACATTCCAATAATTCAATATTTCTAACTTCCTGAACCGTATAGCCGGCTGATTGATGAAGTAGTACGGAATATACAGCTTGAACATTAGCTGAGTCAAATAACATAAAGAACAAATATGAGAACAATACTTTCAGCCCCTGAAATATTTTTCCTTGCAATCATGATTCATTATAAATTTTCAAAGCAACCTCGCGCAATGTATCATTTTCCCAGATTTCCCTCAATGAAATGTGAGATTCTTCTGTCAGGTTCTTTTCTCTGATGAAGTTGAGTAAAACACCATCTGAAATATTCCTGTCCCGATTAAATTAAATTAGTGTCCTACTTGCAAAACAATCTTCTCCATGATAGTATTCAACCGACTTTTTTGCTTCTTCCATCCTATTCTGACACACCAACCACTTCGGTGATTCTGGTAAACGCGAAGTCAAAAACAAGTTCAGAAAACCACTGAAAATGTTAGTAGTTTACTGTCGATTTTGTACTAATCAAAACCTTATCAGTGCGGCAAGCGGGAACACAAACCAAGTGTCCGATTTTCCAAGAAATGATGGTGACGCTATGGGAAGCCTGTAAAAGTTTGATTTGACATTTATGGAGGTTGAACCTTTATCAGCAATTGGGTACCGTATTTTGAAACATATAATTTTTTATTCTGATTTTCAGCTAGAGATCAAAAGAATATAAAGGAATTCCAGAAATGACGCAGATTTTTCGCAATATATCTCGACTTACATTACCATGCGTACCATCCCATTCAATATAATCAAAGCTGTGCATGCAAATCCTGAAAACTGATATTTCTGATAATAAATATTTCATTGCCCACCTCTATTTTTGTCAGGAGCGCACTCTGTTACATACATAAATGTTAGAAAAGACCTCAAGGGATGGTGAAGACCATCAAAAAAGCGACTCAAAATATAGAATTCTGTGGCTTGAAGAAAAGCTGACGACAATTGGCATATAGCTGATACCATAGTTAATCCGAAACTAAAATTAGGCATACTGCCTCGGTGTTATCCAGTAATCACCTTTCTCACCGCATGTAGACAATCAACAACTTCTTTCCTCTTGTGTCGGCAATCGGTAAAATAAATATTAAGGACAGTAACGTTCCAAAAGTCTCAGCAGATGTGATGAATGAATTAAGAAATGATATACTGCAAATACGCAAATCATTCAAATTATTTGTCACGAAATTTGAAACTCTTTCTAATCCATTTCTTCACCTTGTTTCAGTTGGCGTAATCCCATAGTGCGCCACCAAGG
>GL379786.1:1677481-1698509 GCA_000143925.2 Caenorhabditis brenneri | reverse complement strand
CTGCTGGTTACATTCAGTATAGCTCATCCAGATCCATCTGAGTTCGCGAGCCCCTCACATTTTGTAGAATCTCGATAGCAAATGGACACGCAGTAGATGGCAGAAAAACGGTAACTGTCAATGAGCAGAGTTCAGTTTAAGACTTGTCGGCCTTCCTGACTAATGACCTCCATGTCTCCGATGCCTTTTGTGAGGCCTATTTAAGCACCGACATCCGTAGAGCTCAGAACGGAAAAGAGCACCTCCCCTCCCCAAATCGAGATCAACGATGTGATGCACAATAATCTCAACAATTCCAGATTAGAAACCCCTCGAAGTTTTATTGTATCACTCCTGAAGATGGCCACCCATGCCGAAACAATGAGTAATAAATAATTCATAATAAGTGCAGAGAAGAACTATAGAAGGGTCAAAAAAGAAGGAGAACTTCAAATATTATGATTAAATCTAAAATGGTTTGGAAAATGTACCGAATCAGAATCGTGACCCACGTTAAAACATTTTTGTTAGATTTTTACATGTGATACCAAAAACTAAGAGGTTTTTGCAAACTGGAATTGTGAGTATTATTGCATCCACCGATCACCAAACCCTTGATTGTTTCTGTCGCATTTGTGTAATTGGAAAAATAACCATATTAGTTTTCGGATCACTTCCGTGGTGCTAGGTTACGATTGTTACCGAATGGAGCCCTGTCCTCAAAATCCTTACTTTTCAAAATCTCTTATTTCTCGACAATTTTCTTTACGGATGCCTAAATTTTGTATTGTTGACAGCAACTTTCTACCAATCATCAGAGTAAAACTGCAAACCCTTCCAGAACATGAATATCCTAACCAACTGCATTGAAAAATTGTTATTTTCTCATAAGTCTTAGAATCTGTTTCCTTGGCTACCCTGACAATCTTGACGTATACGAGCCAACCAGATAATAGATCTTCAGTTTCTGAAATTAACTGTAAACACTATCCATGTTTCGATATATTCAGTTCTGATTGATCCAAACTTCATCCTATTCAACCTCTACGAGGAAGTTATTTTAGAAATGAAGTTTAGAAAATCAAACGACCAGAGTTCAAACAAATCGAACAACACAACAACGAAAAAAAACCGTGGGACCCCACATTCAAAAGATTTCAATGTCTGAAAGATGTGTGATCTGATGCTGATAAACTGCTTTTCTTTGAACTATATAACCTGCTATCGTCGAGTAGAAACCCATCAACGTTTCACAATGAACAAATCTGATATTATTCTCGTCTTCACTGCTCTTCTTCTCGCATTTTCCTTCCGCTGTTACAAGGAAAATGGCGGTGAGTTTCATGTTATTCATAGATAATTCAGTAATTCTCGATCATTGTTTCATTACAGAATGCTCAACTCTTTCAACCCAGCCAACGGCCAACATCGTCCTTGCGGGCATCAACCAGACCAATGGAAATCTCCAGCGCCAGGCGATTTCAACCACAGGAATGGGCAAACTTCGCCGAGCTGGGCCACCGATGCCCAAATCATACCCTGTGAAAACCCCACCAAAGAAAAACTAGAAAACCGACTAAAAGATTTACATAAGTTGCATCTTTCATTTCTTCGAGTTAATAAATCATTTCATTCATAAGCCTTATCTCAAAAATTGTTAAAAATGAGGAATTGTAGAATGGCAAAATGTTGTCTAAAATATGGGTTTCAGTGGCAGTAGATGCAACTCCAATTCCGGAAGTCGTTCTGGTTTATAACTATTCGTAAAATCATCTATAACACGTTTCATTTCGGACGTCAAAACCTGTGAAGATATGTTATTATTAGGTTTAGTTTCAGCGAGTAACTTGTGGCCAAATGATAGATTGGCGTCATCTTTAAATGTGAGTGTCATCATCTTTCAGTCAATAATGGACTCTTTGACGAATCCGAAACAAGGTTTCTGGACTGTGAAAATCCAAACACCACCTGGCTAGGCTTTTACAGCCGCCCATTTCTAATTTTTATCCCATCCAAGAGTTTATCTTCGACTGCTGAATACTCAAGACATCAACTCATAACAAAACCTCATCGCCCAAAATTGAATACAAAAAAGTCAAAACATAATCTCACAACAAAAATCATCGCCTAAAATTGAATACAAAAAACAATTATTATATGTAGTCATTTTTCAAAATCAGCCTATAATTTCTACCTTGACTTCCTCATATCATGTAATGAGGTATCGAAACGTCAAGAAACTGGAGCAACTGTGTGAACAAAGCTGACTACTTATTCATTTTGAAATGTAAAATTTGTTCATCGTCTGAAACGTCAACATCAGGAATTAACACAACCAATGTGTGACTTTGGTTTGTGCTCGAGAATCAAAACGAAAATAAACTTTTTTTTAGCTCCAAATGAACTCGACTCGAATATTCTCGGGGGCAAAGTCTGGCATTGAATTTTTTTTTCAAAAATCAACTCAACTTACTCAAAAAATTTGATTCGAGTGACAAATGTCAATTTCGGGAGAGTGAGATAGGAATACGGCGGCTAGCGAAATAATCAAAACAAGTTTATCACTTGATTGTTTTCAAATTCAAAAACAACGTGGAGTCAGCAAGCCCAATTTCCTAAAGATCATATCTAAAACCACAAATCAAAGTGCTCATGCACTTTATTGTAGTTGGTTGACCACCTCAACAAAATTGAATGACCCAGTCAGACAGTTTTCGCAACGTGAAACTCCTTTCCAAATTTTATTCTTGCGCTATTCTATTACATTATCTGCTTACGAACTAAATGAAAAACAAAAAAGTGCATAGAAAAATGTATTCTGCATACGATTTCTTATCTAATTCAAATTATAGTATTGACGTACAAACAACTTAGGATATTTGGTCTTTGAATTTCCAAAATCTGCAAATGAAAAAACTTTTCTTCAGACTTCTCATTAGATAGTGAAACAACGAGTGCAACAAAATCATTGCAATTCTGTTTGTCCGAGTCCTAGACTATTGTTCCATCTGCTGTTAATGAATTTTTCTTTCTAAATTGAATCCAGGAAGGTTTATATGAAAGGTCAAACATCCCGATTCCTTCCTCTCATAAACAATTTCAACCAGATAGGAAACACAAACTCAATACCCCTTCAAAATTAATTTCCGGTTGAGCTCTCAGAATATCCGACATTTTCAATCAAAAGTGAGGTTGATCACTTAGTACCCTTGCACTTTACGTAGCAATCATGAGTTGAAATACAAAAAATTGTTATTCGAGTATACAATTTTCAATTTTCTCCGAATTAGTTTCCGGACAGAAAATGTAATCTTTTACCTTACACTTCCAGATTCTGACAAGAAACGTATGATTAACTAGAAATTCTTGATACGAATTACTCTTGCTTTTTCAATCTATTTTTGTCTGGTTTCTTTTAAACTTCTAAACTTTCTATGTTTTTCTGGTCTTATTTCGGAACTTTTTTCCGTTCACTGCAATCTAAATGAATTTGAACATCTAACGATACATTAAAAACAAAAATAGAGAGGACAAATCGCATTTTTTCTGCAAGATAATCATCTTTTTGAAATAAGAAACTGGTTTTCAGCAATTCACTTAAATATTGTTCTTCAAGAGAATGATGGTTTTCAAACTCAAATGTAAAATGGCATTCAAAAAAAAAGATATTTGATGTTATTGTGTATTTTTGAAAGATAGCAAAAAGACTGTTGCATCACAAACTAGTACCCTTTTCTTTTCTTCAAATACTCCACAACCTTTCATTAGATATGTTCGAATAACTACAAGGGTTCAAATCTTTTGTATAATACCATCTAATAACTATACTTTTTTGAAATCTGATATTCATATTTCCGTTCGGTATCTATTTCAGACGTCTCTAATATTGTTATAATTTGTCTGATATCTGTTCTGTTTCACTACCAAAAACAATAATTCTAACCACTATAATCAACCTATATCGTGTCCTTTGTCGACAAGAAACCTTCTGGTCATGATGATTGGACATATAATTGCCCAAGTATGGTGCACACACCTGACCATTGACCATAATAAAAATGTAAGCTAATGTTGGTTGTCGTCATCGGATACCACCTTTCAAGTGAATTTCTTATTTGTTCGTCATCAAGAAAAATCAGGATTTCTGACTAGCGTTTCACTCTGTTTTCAATAATGAGCATATCTGAAATTTCCTTTGATCCCCTTGTCGAAATACTCATTGCCATTCTGAAACATTTCCATTCCGTTTTTTTTTTTCATTTTTATATCTGTTCGGTTTCATTTGAAAACACTAAGCCATCAAACATCACAACTTTCTTCAACCGAAACGTTCTATGTTACGAAATAGGGAAAAATTTCCCATGCGATAAAGAGAGAGACACGGCAAGCGTCGTATATTGGTGGGTTTTGTCTGCGTACACACTCGTGATGTATTGCGGACTTCTCCCCCTCCCGCAGCTTTTCCATCACTTTTGCAACAGACTCACGCGCAATTCTCTCTCGAGATTTTTTTAGGATTTGAACTTTTTTTTGATATATAGTTTAGAGAAGTAGCATTGTTTTCAACGAAATAACTTTTCCCACAAATTAATGTTCTGTTTCAAAAATTTTCATGTCAGAATCTTGTTTTTTATTGAAGAGTTCAGTTCAGATTGAGCAAATCGTTTTAATTACCATTCCAATAAGAACCCACGCGGAAATCAAAAACTGCCTAGCAGATATCTTCACAATTATGTTAATTTCTTGCCCGTGAAATGGTATCTTTTCCGGTATCAATCGAAAACCGTGAACGTGTCATCGCCTTATTAGCATTTGTACATGTACACGTCGGCAATACTAAGAGAATAGTAAAGTTACTTCTCTCTCCACGTCCGATATTGTTTTTTATTGTACGCCCGCAGAGACGACTCCCTTCCTCTTCCTCTTTCTTCTCCGTCCGAACACAAAGCGTCGACTCATGAACAGCGGCGAAGATGTATTGCTTGCAGCTGTGAATCGTTTGTATCACGCCACGGAGCCCTCTTTCTTCCCCCTCTTCTGTCCAGGCCCTCCTCGTCCACCTGCTATTTCCATGCACTTTCTTTTTTTTTCCTTTTGCGCGCCTTCCTTAAGATGCCCTTTTACTGCATCTTCTTAGCGTCAAGGGACAGCTGCCAACAAAAAAATCGAAAAAGAAAACGCTCGCATGCATTACCGTAGGACGCATATAATTGCTTCGCCAAGGGGTGTCAGCACAGAAAAAATTATAGCCCTCTTCTCTTCTGCTCTCGTGTCAGCATTCACCAACGTATTATTTTCTTACTCGTGCACTTTCTGCCTTTACCCACTCCACTCAACCTTTTTTCTTCGGCTTCTGACAGATGTATTTCATATTCAAAATTCAGGTAGAGAGGAGAAAAAGTAAAACAAGTATCAAACAATGTCCGCTGCCTGGGGTATGCTCCTTAAGGCTTCAGCGGACGAAGAGGATCTGGAGGTGAATTGAATGACGTCCCTCTCATGAGTAACTAAACGATTCTTTCAGCGTTCACACTCGTATGTTAGCTGTCACATTAACTTAGGAAATGGACTTTGCAAAGAGATACGATTCACTACCAACTGCAAACAGAATATAGTTACAATTTATATCAAAGACCTCGCGCGTTCAACTGCCATGGGTTAGTTATGTGATCAATCCTCCTGAACTTTCATGAAACGCAAGCCACCTTTTTCACATTTGTGTGAATGAAAATAAACTAAGATAATTTTTATCTTTTTCAAAAATTAATTGATGAATTGTTCTGAAAGTCGGAAAATCCCAAAGATTTTGAAACCGATTTTCAAAAATGTAGTAAGTAAAGCCCATTTCTAAAAGTATCGGTCGTTTTGCTTGAAAACATTAAAAAGAAACTAAATACCCGATAACGAGATAGTTCTGAAAACTCACCTATGGTCTTGCCTGGCGCTGCTCTTTTCTATTTCAGGTTGGATTGACCTTGAAAATTAGTTTTTTTTTGTTTAGATCTGGCTCGAAACATGATACGAGCAAGAGTAGACCTTCTTAAAAAAATCATCGACGGATATCGACTTACTATTGGGCGATTCAGTTATACCTTTGCAATTAACGTTATTAACGAGTTCTTATCGGATAACATGTCGATTCAAGAGTTTGAGCTTCAAAACTTCGCTGGCGTTGCTTCGTAAGAAAATCAACTGAGTAAATCAGTCAACTTTGTGAATTTTTCCAGATGGGCAGAACTAAAGTCGACCGAAGGAATTTCCTGGTTAGATGAAGAAGGAAGAGTAATCACAAAAACACGTAAAGAATCGATGGAGGATGTGAGTTCAGATAAGATGAAAACTGAGAAAAATCTTCAATTTTCAGAATGTATATCCAGTAAGATATGACTGGCTCTACAGTAACAAATTATTTGATCTTGATCCAATCACAGAAGAAGAAGCTTTTTACAGAGTACGTACGCAGTGGGTGTTGTTTGGTAGACGTATACCAATGCCCGAGGAATGGTATTTAGGTGATATTAGAATGTTTCGTAGTGAATGAAAACTTACAGGAATTTCGACCAATTTCTTGAAACTGTTCGTGCAAAACAATCGCACAAGAAACCAATTCAAGAACACACACCAAGCACTAAGCGATTGATCTGCAGCTTTATGGGAGAATGTACTTCTGGTAAATACAGAGAGTTCCGCGTTCGTTATACCACTGAAATGATGAACTTCGAAATTCCGGATCTTCAAGCTCTCACGGGTAAGACACCCAAAATAATAAATTTTTGTTTGAAAAGTAGTTTTTAGTGAACGTAAGATTCCGTTGTCGATTGAGAAGAGATGTGTCCAAATTCAAAATAATGTGGGACGCTGTCGGGAAAAGCGTCAATTTGAACTCCGCTCCGTATCTACATGCTATGTTCGAGGCAGGAGAAGAAGCAATAGAGGAGTTCGAAAAGGAGAACATGACTGAGAAGTCAACAAGGTGAGAAGCCATTCTTCTATCATCAAGATACAATTCATAATTTTTTTAGTTGGGCAGATGAGCTACCATTGGAACATTTTCTGAGATTTTTTACCAGAACCATTCATTATGAAACAAGTCAGGAGGCTATGAAAGTTATAGAAGAGTGAGTCATCACAATCATAAACGCTACTTAACTTTCATTCTTTCAGTGACCCCATTGCTACTCAGTCTGGAATCGATTTCTTGGAGAAGTTCAAGTTGAGCGGTGACAGGCGTTCAGCTTTCAACGAAGTTGTTTTCGACACTGTTCCACTCACAGAAGCCGATTTGTACCCATCTCCTCCGGCTAATGGCAATCATAGTGGTCAAACCGAGAATGGTGCTTGCTCTGAGCAGAATACATCTGGAATTGAGCAGAAGAACGTCACCATCAATGAGACACGTCCAGTCGTTGATGAGGCGATAAGCACTGAGACAACTGCTTCCTCAAGCCTTTCATCAAGAGTTGCTACTCCTCAACTCGATGAGGAATTGACAAACGGAGACGTATCAGACCCAAAACGAATCGATACTCAAGAACCAAAGCCAGTAAACCTCCAAAGTCCAACACCTACTCTGTCCTACGCTAAAGTTGTAAAAAAATCAAAGAGTAATATACCAGCAGCACAAAATCCAGTTCAAAAAGTAGCGATTTCTGCTAAAGACGCCGTGCCATCTGTTCCTGTTGTTGTCGCTAAAGAAGCGGTGCTGGAAAGACAAGAGTATCAGCAGAAAACAAGCAACATCAACAAATCTCGTCGCGGAAAAAACTACAAGAAGAATGATGACAAACAAGGAGATCGACAAGTTGGTACAAAACAGAACGGCGTTTCTCATACAAATACCCCAACTGTGAACGGAAACAACGCTAATGGTGTCACTCACAGCACATCCGATCAAACTAAGAAATCATCTCAGCCTCCCGAGGCTTCCATTCCACAGCCATTGCAACAACAAGTCACCAACGGGAAACAAAATCAGAATGATTCTATCCAACGCCCTAATGATTCTAACAACTCTTCAAATACCAAAACAGTTGCAGCAAATCAAAATGGATTGGTTTCTCCCCCAAATCAGAAGAAGCAGAAAAAGGCTAAAACTGATGTTTCCAAAAAAGATGAGACGATTGCAGCGGGTTCAAATTCGGAGAATGAGGCCAGGATTTCTAGTGCAAACCAGAATGGTCAAGCTGGCATGTCAAACGGAAAACAGAAAAAAGAAGTCAAATGTAAAGCTATGGCTCAGGAAAAAGAGGTACAAAACCAGAATCTGGATGAAAGCCAAGTTCAAGCTCCACCTCCCGCACAGAGAGATGAAGTTCAAGCTCTAGTCCCCGCAGATGATGCAAATGGGCCACGACTGAATGATGGAGCACATAATGTAGATGTTGCCCACGCTGCTCCAAACCAACTGCCTAATGACGTTGCTAGTACATCAAACAGAAAACAGAAGAAAGAAGTCAAATCGAATACTTCTGCTCGGAAAAAGAAGGTTCAAGACCGAAAGCCGGATAAGAAGCAAGCGGTTCAAGCTCAAAATCCAGCACAGAGGGAAGAAGTTGAAGCTCTAGCTCCCGCGGAGGATGGAAATAGTCTACAATTGAATAATGGAGAATTTGGTGTGGCTGTTGCTCACGTTGGCCCAGAACCAATACCGAATGACGTTGCTCCAAATCCAGACGCTGATAACGGAGTTCCAGAACAAAGAGCCGCTTTTATTGCTCAGGATCAAGCAAACGTGGATGTTCCTATTGCACCAAACGTTGTCAATTTTGTCCCAGGAGAGGAAGCTGTTCCTGTTGCTCCACCACTAAATGCTATCAACAACGCGCCGGAGCAAGAAATTGTAGCCGACGCTTTACAACAACAAAAAGAAGGAAATGACCAACCAGGAACTTCTGAAAAGCCTTTATCGAAATCGCAGAAAAGGAAAGCAAGAAAAGCTGCAATCAAAGCTTTGGAAAAGAAGAAGGAAGCCTCGACGTTCGATGTCGCTTCAACAGACATGTTACATAAACTTATATTGTCTTCTGCTGACAATTGGTCTGTCGAGGCTGATATTGCCCTTCAAGTGAAATCTGCAAAGCACATCACTCAGAACAAGAACCGCAACAAAACCCCAGAAACCATCGTCATCAAAGCAGATTTCACTGATGGTTCTGACGCAGTCATTCTCAATGGTGTTGAACTTGCTGATCACGACACCGTTCAACATCCAGAACTGTAAGTTTTGAGCTTTTGTATTGGATTTTGAAAATAATGGAGGTTTATTTCAGACCAATTTCGTCCAGCGGTAGTGATAATGAAAAGGAGTCATCGGCTGGTGATGGTTCAAAGAAAATATGCACATATGATTACCGCCCAGGAGTAAGAAATTCCCAAGATGATGACGCACCAGAGCAAGAGTAAGATTATCATCCTCCATTTTCCAGAGTTTGTTATATTTGATGTTGCAGAGGCACAGAAATGCAGTTAATGAACTCAAAAGGATGCTCGGCGGGAAATGATTATGACGATGATTATGAAACAGTTCCTTCCGATCCTACGCCAAGAACAAGCAGTATTGAGTTGCCCATTCAGAAAAATAAGGTTCCATACGTGGCTTCTGAGATAACTCACCACAGTATGTTATTTCCTATTGAACAGTCTCTCAAATTCAATTTTCAGACATGTTTCAAATTCTTCTCCATCTCAGTAGCAACAGAAGACTTATATGTAGCATTGAGCACGAGAGACTCATATACCAGAGACTGCAGAAATTCCGAAACCTCTACTTCTTCCGCAGAAGAGTTGCAAGAGCAATGCTGCATATTCTGCAAGAAGACTTGCCGTCAGAAAAAGAAAGACAACGTGAAACTGCTATACTGGACAAGATTTTGTTATATATGTTCGATTTTGGTAAGGAAACCCGTTTTTCGTAGGGAATTATAACTATAACACTTACAGACAAAAACCCAAATTCCTCCTTGGCGAAAGAAATCGACGAAATAACAAAGAACGTTTCGACCGACGGAGAGCGAGATTCAGGTGTTCAAAAAAGCCATTAACATATTTTTCATTCAAATAATTTTCAGATTCAATCCATCGAGGTCTAAGGTTTCTTGATCGCCGGCTCAATGACCTTGGTCCAACATCCACAAATTACTACACGTACGCCAGAATTCGTGAGAAGCTTTTGGGGCTAATTCACCAAGGACAGACGATATATGATATCGTGAAAAACAAGGCCAATTTCAGTGGGTATGAAGGTCACATCGAACAAAAAAAGGAAACCTTGAGAATATATCACTGATTCGGAAGCTTGTTCGAAACCACCCAAAAATAGCATCTCTCATGTTTGCATAACAATAATAATTCATTTTTTGATTACCGATTCACGTAATAAGGTGGATGTTTGGATTACAAATTTTTTTGCATTCTTTTTTCAAAAACCTCTGTCATTTTGGAGGATACTCCTAGAGTTTGAAATATGTTTCAAACTTCTGGAAAACTTTGTAATTAGAAACGAAAATATCGCCACATTTACTACTTTTGAAAATTTGTGAATAATTCCTTCTTTTCCAAAGTTATGGCATGCCATAATTTTAGAGTTAAAGAAATCAATGTGAAATTATATAAAAGCGTGACCTTTTCCTTTCTTGTTCCTCCGAAATTCTGACAAGCCAGAAAATTGGAGTGAACTTGAAAGAAAAATAAAACCACATTTCAATTCATTTCGAGTGTTTACGTGGTGTTTTGTCATCTGGTTAAGCATAAATTTGTACTTCAAGTGACCTCAAAATGTGTTTTAAACACTTTTCAATTATGAAAATTAGATTCTCCTCCTTCAAGAAATGATTTCGACACATATCGAGATCATTTAAACCAGAACATTTTTGAACAGTTGAGAAAACACCAAAATAAATTTTGAAATGAATTTGAACACGTGTTTTTTCTCAAGATCACTCCAAGATTATGGCATGCCAAAATTTTTGAGTTTCAATGCTGAAAACAGAGGTCACGTTTCCAATTAAATTTAATGGTAATGCTATGAACTCCAGAGTTATGGCATGCCAGGATTTCGAAGTGAGAAACAAAGCGATATCACTCTTTAAATTACTGCACTTGAGGAATTATAAGGTTTCTTGGGATCACTGAGAATTTTTCACGAATTTGGAAAAAAGAGAGTAAAAAATTTTTCAATCCAAATTTCCCTCTTTTCATGTTGTAGTTTTGCTTCGAGCATCTGTCATAATTGTATTCTGACAACAGAAAGTAGCTTTTCATTCTCATTTTTCATTTCGACTTGTTGAATACAACGAAAGGAAACTGAGAGACTGATTGTTGAGAACATTCACATGCTCTCTGTTTTTTCAACATCTTTGGAATCAGTTCTCCTTTCGTGTCGCTACTTTTGTTATTGTTAGAAAACCTCACAAATAGTATAATCTAATGAGCTTCATAATAAAATAATATTCCCCATCTTCCAAATAACTCTTTTCCAATGTTTCATCCATTTCACATTCTCTAGACTTTTTTTCTTACTTGGCTTAACACACTAACCCCTCCCCTTCCTTTTCACCCCCATTACAAATAACATTTTCTTATTTTTCTAAATTAATTTTTTATGTTTTGCCCCGTTAAAGTTGCCAAAACCGATTGAATAGAGATCCCATTCTAATTCTGATTTCAAACCATGATTCAAATATATCTGATGTTTTAACTTATTTTCTGGAGAAATAAAGAATGCAACCGTTGTTTTTTGTTTTTTTTTTAGATCTAAATAAATTTTATTCGATCTGAAGAGAACAATTTTTTTATTACTACAATTATGTTTAATAAATAAACTGGTAAATTACAATGTTACAAATCTAATTCAAAAACGAACAGAAGTCATGTTCTAACAAGGAATTGGCGGGGAGACGGACGAAGATCAAAAAACCAGGCGGGGAAAAAAGAATACAAAAAAGAGATTAGTATCTACAAGTTCTGAGAAGTACCCGTTGTGGTTGAATATATGAGGTATAAGGTTAATCGGCAGATATCGGTAGCTATTCTCAAATAATTTATAATGTTTATCAGTTTATAGAATAGAGGTGTTTCAGGAGGTAGGGAGAATAATTACCTAAAGAAAAAAATGAAGCCTAAAACGCAGGAGTTCGGTAAAATTAGATATTGGAAGAACAAATTGTAAAAAATTGTAAAAAAATTAAAAACAATGTTTGATAGGAGGTGGAAAACGTGTGCTAAAAGAATATTCTAAGAGGAGAAAAGGACATTGAAGATCAACTTTTCTGACCAATTTTGAATGTTAAGTTGAAAAGAAAAAGATAGAATGAGATAAAATAGGGTTTCGGGGTAAAACTAACGGGAAAGTCTAACTAAACTGTTTAGGTTTTTTACTATAAACTATGATTAACAACTAATTTCTACAATGTTCTTGATAAAATCAAAAGAACTGAGGGGCCCAAACAGTAGCCAGCCCATGCTTCTCTGCCCATTCCTTCATGTTCCCCTCTGTCGGCTTCGTTGGATTCGCTGGAAAATTGAATCACCGTAATGTGAATGAAAACGTTATTAGCCCCAGATAACTTTTCAAATTACAACAGTTTTTGGAATAACTTTCTTCTCGATTTCAGGATTTATTTTGTTAAATTGAGATTTATTGTGGGATAGTTTTTCTATATTATTCATTGTGACCCTAAAAAAACATAAACCTATGAAATGGAATTGACACAATGTTTCTTGCTCAGAATGATTATAACCTTTAACTGCCCTTTCAAGGATATAAAGAACAATTCGAAACTGTCTTCTTTATGAGATCAAACGATATTGGCTAAAACCCATCTCAAAAAACAAAATCACTAGGAAAAAAATCTGGGATACTTTCAAAAGATATAGCGATTCCTCTTTTCTCTTTTTTCATCAAAAGAATTCGAAAAACGGCTGAAAATAACCCACTTACCTCGACCGATATACGGTCGGAAAGCGGACACTGGTGCGAATTGATGCAGCCATGAACTGCTGGAGTGGCTGGCAATGATGTCCTCCAATTTTACAACTGATGCCGATTTTGTCGGAACGACTAGTGGACCTTGGACGACTTGGATGGTTGAGTGGATCTCGGTGTTGAGAAGTTCCTCGTTTTCATCAGGTTGAGGTGATGAAGCGGTATGTTCCTCATTGTTTGGGAGACCATCCACTACTGGAAATTATTGCTAGTTTGGAAGGAGTAATTTTGAACCATAATGCTCTACTCTTAATCGATTTTAGTAATCATAAATTTGGTAGAAATTAATTCCTAATTTCTTTTATTGAAATCTGCTAGAATGTTTCAAGTTTTAAACGACTAACTAAAATACTCGCTATCAGCAAAATCACTATAAAGCATTCACCATAAAGTAATAGCACACTATTCAAATTTTTGTGGCTAACTCAACTAGTTTCTTGCTCACTAATTATTGTTTAGAAACTAGTACAAAAAGAATACTTTGAGAAAATACAGGTGGCTCGAAGTGTAACACAAATTTCACTTGTTTTCTACAATACACTAGACTTGCAATAGATTTAAATAAATTCTGATCACATACCCGGTCGCTCACAAAGTTGAGAAGATTGTTCCGAATGCTCTTGTTCATCTTTCATCCAATTTTGAGGCACATCTGAAAATTTTTAGTCAGTTTAAAAAGAAATCAGACTCTAATAAATTCGAAATGATAAAAATTAGATGAACTATCTCAACTGAATTTGAACTGTGCAGAAAAAACATGCCTGAACTTTGGGAAACTCCTTCGATGTTGTTTGTGGCTGGCTCTACTTCGGTCATATCTGCGGTCAAAGCTGGTTTTTCCTGAACATCCATCATTTCTTGAGAAATGCAGGGAACAGAAGAGTCTGGGTGTTGTGGACTTGAAGAAACTTCCACCTTCTGTTTCTTCGATTCGGAGGAAAGATTTGCAGAGCTCGTCTGTTCTGGAAGGCGAGTAGGTGGAGTTGGACCATCCTGAGAACTGCCACTTGAGCTCTCTACTGAACCACGCTCACTCTTCCGTTTCAGACTGGCCTTAGGCTGAACAGCTTCTGTTGACTTTGGCACTTGAGCTGAGTATCTAGAGAACGCTTGGACCATATCATGGGCTCTTGACATGGCTAACTTATGATAGGCCTGACTTTTGGTATCTACTGATTCTTGTTCTTCCTTTGAGATATGTTTGGGTTTCCTCTCGGCACAAATTTTTCCAGTTCCATTCTCCTCAAAACTTGGGAGAGTTTGATTTTTTTCGCGGGATTCAGATATTTTGGATTTTTCAGGATTGAGGGATCTTCTTGACGCAGTTGATCTTTTTTCAACTTTCAAATCCAAATTCGAATGTGAGGAGTGACCATCTATTTTTTCAGTTTGACTGGAAGAAGCATGATTTTCATCGATTTTTTGTGAACTGTTCTTGGCATGACTGTCATTCGATGAAGATGATTGACGAGATGCTGACATATCACTTGAACGATAAGAAGAAACGGACTCTTTTTCCACAATAGAAAGTAATTTTGGAACTTTCTTATCATTTGAAGATGGTGGAATCTTATTCACCTCAATCGAACGTGCAGTCGATGTTGCTCCAGGTTTAATCACTGGGCGAGAAGCAGAACTTGAAGTACCTGGGACTAATGGGACTGCTTTGTGCTCATCAACCCTGGAGCAGTTGCTTGATGAGGACTTTGATGAGTGAAGATTCAAGGATGAGGCATTCTCTCCTGATTGTTCTAGTTCCTTATTCACTGCAATCGAACGTGCAATTGCCGTTGTGCCAGGCTGAACTGAGACACGGGAAGCGCCTGCGGCTGCTCTGACTATTCCGCGTTGTTGATTATTACCAATGCCAGCTCCGCCGGTGAACCATCCTTGAATTTCGACTGGCAGAAGTTTAGTAATTTTTGAAGGGTTGGATTTGTCTCCAGACATGGGAGGAACAAAAGGAGGAACAGGAGGAGGCGGTGGATTGCGTGGTGGTAAAACAATAGAAGTTTCTTGAACATCTTGAGCGGGAATCGCTACTTCCCCGGAACAAGTAGAATATGCCGGTTTTGGATTCTTGATCGAATCAAAGAAGCGTTTGAATGTTTTGGGATCCACTTTGAATTGCGATCTCTGTAGTTGTTCTCCTAAAATACACATTTTAGTGAAAAAGGAAAAAAAGTTCCCCGTTTATTTTTTGGAAATACTTGCGCGCTAGACAGCTTGTCTTTGCTGCCAGGTTTAGCAAATGTCATCACTTCAAACAAAACTATATAAAAATGTCAGTGAGGCAAGTGTATTACAGTACGGAACCAAACTTTTATTGAATATTAGGGCGAAAATAAAGTTTCCGCAAATCTGGGGGTTTTCGGAGTAAAACAGTTTTTTGAATTTCGTGTATTTCTTTCATTTTATTTGTTTTTGTATTTCTAACAGCTAGACATTACCAACGCCAAAAGCTTATCAGTATTAGTCACTTGCTTCAAAAGATACAGTTAGTTATAGGGGCCATGGTAGGACCCTGTTTTCCAGAAAAACACTGTTCCCAACCAGTTTTTCTCAATTCTGTCAACTCAAAATACTCATTTGAGTATGTGTACTACAACTTTGAGAAACATGGCCAGATATCAAATTTTAACTTCTAAGGTCAAACATGCAGAGCCAGTGCCGATTACTTGTCACTTTTGCGCGCTGACCTTGAAAATAGAAAACGAAAAACGTTTATGGTTTACTGAAACGTTGGAAATACTACCCGATTTTTTCTGTGTTATCAGTATAATGACTGCAGGAAATATTTTTCTCATCAACCCACCGAACCCCCCCCCCAATTTATAATAACAAAAGCTGAGCTTGAGACATAGTCTTGCATTGTTTTTTAAATCAATTTGAAACAGCGCTGGCTCAGATAATCTCTGATTCTTTTTTATTGTACATGCATATAAGCGCTTACTTGAATGCTTTGTCACTTGGCGAGGATCCTTTTTTCGTACTTGGTGACCTTTGTTCTTTTTACGATCCATCTGTAATATTATATCATTCATTAAAAAATTGGTCAAATTAAATGAATGTTGAACAATTTCCAATTTAAAAAAAGAACGATTATTATATCGTTCGATTGTGGCATAAAAGAGTTAGTTAAAATTTATGCAAAACTAGAATTTACTCTTGAAATCAGATATACAGGGTTAGAAATCAAATCAAAGATTTCTGTTATTGGAGTATGTTCAAAGCCTTTTTAACTTTGAAAAAAGTTTTCAAGAACAGTTCTTGCATACTAAAGCCATTACTTGTATCTCATTAACTCTACTTTTTTGAACACAAATCAGATAGTAATAGCTTTCACCATCATACTTTGATTCAGATTCTCTTACGCGAGCGTTTTGAGCCGACCGAACCACGTTGCTCAAAAGCCAGCGTTTTTGTTATCTGCCAGATAGGCCGTGGCTACAAACCCACACGAGAAATCTCCCACGAAAAATTCAGAGATTTTCCTGATTTCTACCCTCCCACTCAAACCTGTTGTTTTCCTATCTATGAGGTCACATAAAGTAGAAAGAAGAAACTAGGAGGCGTCTGATATTTGAGAATACAAGACGTGACAGATCCACGTTTAGAATCTGAGAGGTTTGAATTCTGAAACCCCCCCCCCCCCCCGCAATGTGTTTTTGTACCCGAAAATAATAAAAGAATACAACGCGGAATAATCTTTAACCTATAGACTTATTCATCTAAAAACGGAAGGACACAACCCATTATTGCTAATCCGGCTACCTCGCACCTAATGTTTGAAACAAATGAATGATCTTGGAAGAATAGGTAATAGATAAAGATGTGTGCCACCTTCTAAACCTGGCCCATGGAAACAGGAAAAAATGCTGGAACTAAATTTGACCTATGTATTGTTAAAATAAGGATGAAGAAAAAATTGAGACATGCAATGTTGAGATAGGGAGAAAGGTGTATAATTTTCTAGAAAACCAACTTGTCAATTACAAAAAATCGCTGGAAATCGAGAAAAACAAAAGTTGAAATTTTCGAAACGTCATGTTCTCAAAATGGAGACCTATTGAGGTTGACAGAATTTTACTCTCAAAGAAGCGAAGTGAAAAAATACATAAATCAAAGGTGAATGGTGTATAGTGAAACAAGTGGATGACGCGAGCACCACTTTGAGTGTGAGGAATGGACTATCGTCACTACGACGTTTCATGCTTTTGAAATCGTAAATTCAGAGTTTTTAAAGCATATTTTCAGGTTCTACTTGATGGATAATAAGACAAGGTTGGCGTAAGAATCAAATCCACTCGCACAGTTGAGCAAAATTATAGACTACATATTCCTAGTTGTGACTCACACTTCTCCGGAATGTTAGAATCCTTTTTGGAGCACACTGGGTATCAGAAAATATCTAGACGGTTGATAATATTTTGAACGAAATCGATGTAGGCTGGACGTGTTCGTAGTGAAGGAAACTTGGATCAAACCTACAATTGTTACCTTGGTGGCTCAATGGCTGTGGATGCGTGGGCAACTGCCCTGTTTAGGCGGTGAAGCGTCTGCGCGGCCGTCGCACTTTCGCTTCAACGTTTGACTCCCGAAATAGCATGCCAAAAACAAGAGAATATGAAAGCGAGAATTAGGGAAAGCATGTCAAAGGAGTACTGTAACTCAAATGTCTAATTCGATTTGAGTATTTCTCCGAGAGATTAAAAACAAAATGAGATACAACCAAGTGAAATCTCAAAATTCATTCTAATTTCAGGGTCTGAAAAGAACAGCAAGGTTTATAAAACACACTTCTTAAAGATAGTCTCTACTTTACTGTCGTATATGGAAGGAAACTAGGTATATACCACTGGGGTAGTCAAAGAGTATCTATAGAAGTCACGACAAAATGAAAACTACGAACCCAGTCTGTGCATTGGAGGTACAAACACTCCTATGAGTAACTATTGATACACCGTGAGATAAAATTATAATGAAATACATTCGGTGTTTGGATTTTGTTCATATGTACAATTTTGGTCTCCGAAAAGCTAGATGTGGGACTCAGATTGACTGAGCTGGATTGCAAAAAGGTTGTCATCATCTCATAAAAACCATCTGCCGCAGCGCGGGGTGGTATGGGTCCCTCAAGGAAATTCGACTGTCATACCAACTAACCAGGAAGGAGACGCATGTACATCTAAGCATGCGGAGCCGTACTTTGCTTTTTTCCTATTAGATAGGGAATTACTGTAATATAGAACCCTATAACTCATGCGCGAGCCACCGGGACGCTGTAGATGTAAGAGTCAAGTTTCCCGGTCTTTGTTCTTTGATGCAGTCATTGCAACAACAATAATACTCTGAACCGAGGACACCAGAGGCCGTATTCATGAACATTTACAGAATGTAAATGCAGTGTTAATTTCATTTACACGTGAAAATTTAACACTGCATTTACATTCTGTAAATGTTCATGAATACGGCCTCAGATCCCAGTCCAGGAGTTGAGAAAACTAATCTTTGTGTTAATAAATAGAGCGGTGACAGTCTGTACACTGGAATCGGGAAACACTAATTTGTAATATAAAAGCTCATATTCCGACCCCTTTTAATTTTTTTTTAGTTCTCCGCTTGTGACCGAAATTTCTGTTCGGATTGTCACGCGCAACGACAAAATGAAGACAAAGGTACAATCATTGAAAAATAGTAAATAGGATACGTTTGAGAAAGAAAGAGAATAACAAAATGTTGAGAAAGAGATAAATACATACAGGAGTTTCAAGACGGACGTTATAATTATGAGCGAAGGCTTGAACTGAAAACCGTAGAAAGCGGAGCTTGTGATTTTGTTCATTGAAGATTGCTCTTCAAGAATTTAGAATGGATGAATGATTGTGTAAACTCAAAACAAATTTGAAACTTAAAAAAAACTAATTGGTTTGCAATGTCTATAAGAGAGAGGAAAACTCAAAAATGATTGCTCTCAAATCATAATTTAGATACAGTTGGTGAACTCAAACTCCGAACCAGACAAACATAATGATACAATACATCGATCTTCCCTATTGAGAACTTACTTGTCTGGGGGAAGAAGGCATTTATGCAGCAAGACAGCGAAAGTTGTGCGATTGAAGACGAAGAGCTCGGCTGAAAGGATTAAACTGTGATTCCAACAAGGCGATGCACTGAAGGGCGCACACAAGAGAAAAGACGCTGTGATCGGGGGGCCGCTCCTGATGGGTGGGCAAAAGGGGAGCGGCCAACTATCGTTGTCTGACTCTAGCTCCCGTCCGTACGCACGCTGGGGATGAGAAGGGGATTGCCGGTGAGCCGAAACTTGTATGCGTGTTTCAGCTGTGAGCGAGAGAAAGTGTGGTCGCCGCGCCGTCTTTCCTATATGCAGTTCACACTGTTTATAATCGCGAGATTGGCAGAGACTCTGTTGTGCTTCTCACACGGGCATGCAAAGGGCTAAATGAGTATGCGGGCGAGATGGAAGCGAGAAACAATTGTGACTTTCGCTTTCAATATCCACAAGGATAAACAAAATAATACTAAGAATTGAAACAATTTCTTGGGTGGAGACGTTGCATGAAATACACCTCCAAAAATTAGGGGGAACAAGCGTAAAACAGCCGAGTTCCATGCAACTCGATTTTGTATCGCAGCTTGATTCCCACGTTTTTACAATCTATTCGGGAATTTGTCACATATTTGTGCAAAGTGTCTCAAACAAAATATTTTTAGTATTGGGCAGTAATGGGTCTGAGGAATGAGTAATCTAGAAAGAAACATGGGAGGAACAAGAACAAGTGTGTAAACTTGACCCCTACACTACAGTCAAAAGCATAAATACTCCAGCTGCAAACCTAACCGAATTTTTTTGGGGGAATGAATTCTTTCAAAATAGAACACCTGCTAAACACTTGTTGTAGACGTGGCATCAGTGCATATGACACGTTTCGTTTAACTATTGAAAAAAAGAGAAGCGAATGAGACAGAGACAGTGGGGAACACTTTGGAAATGTAGAGGTATGAGAGATATGAAAATTTTGTCCATGTAGGGTTGCGAGAATGGGACTGAATACAATTTCACACTTTTATCAACACTGACATGCAAACTACTTCAAATGTTGCCCTGCTTTTCCGGCGAATATTATCTCATTTGAACCCACCCAATGAGTGATAAAAAAGCGCAAAAGGATTTTTGTACAAAGTCATCTGTTCTTAAGATATACCGGTTTTCATATTTTCATATCATGAAAATCTTGAAAAACTTCAAAAACTCGTAACTCCCTTTAAACTTATCGTATTCAATGAGTAAAAAAACGAAAATGTAGCAAATTTTACGAACTGTAATTTGGTTTTAATCTCACTTAATGAAAAAATGATTATCTTCTCGGAAATTTAGTATTTCAGTTGGTCGGTTTTTCAAAACCCAGGAAGGAAGGTTACATGGAATCTGGGGAGATGCTCAAAAAATTACTCACAATTGATATAATACGTGTGCAAAATATTAGGGTAGGTAATCGTTCAAAATAGAAAAAAAAAATTTTTTTTTGAAAATTTTGCAAAAAAGAAATTTTTGAAAAGGACCGTATCTTCACAGAAAAGCAAGATGTCAAAAAGTCATCAACTACAAAATTGTGTAAAATTGTATTCTAATCAATTTGTCAGTTGATCATTTTTCATGATTTCTCATAACTGATGAGTTATACGTGATTATCTGAGATGTTTGCCTAGGAACACAACTTTACACTTTCTGTGGACGTTCAGGCCACGAAAATCGTTTCTATCTTGAAAACGAGCAAAGACACCAAAAAGTGTTCAACTAACAAAATGTGAAATATGCATTTTGCAGCATTTTTTTAGTTGGCAACTTTTCTGTAAATAATACGGGTCTTGAGATATGAGTGGTTTAGCACCGAATCCGACCCAATTCTGAACTACTTGAGGGTTTTGGGTAATCAAAAATTTTCACCATTGATGCAACATTAAAAATTTAGAGCATTTCAAGAAAAGCCACCAACTGTTATCAGAAAACAACTTTTTTTTAATCAACATTTCGAAATGTTT
>GL379786.1:1537326-1676085 GCA_000143925.2 Caenorhabditis brenneri | reverse complement strand
TGATTTAGGATTCGGACAAAGGTTCTGAGGGATTTACTAGAAATCGCTCTTCGGCCCCATTTCAAGATGAGATCCTGTTGGCATCTAATCAGAAAAGGGTCGACAACAATGTTGACCTTTTGTGGCTTCTTTTTTCTCGTCTTCAAGTATCCGACAGAGAAAATGTTCTATTTTCGAATCTTCTCTCACAAGTCACGTGTGGAAGAAGCAGAAGGTGTTATTTACCATGAGCAATCAAACAGAAAGAATACAATTCACAAGTTTTCGAAAACAACGTTTTGAGTTCAAATTATATGTTTCGAATTCAGTGATGTATGTATATCACATGAAAAAAAATTAGGGAGTGGGTATAGATTCTTACATACAACAAGTCAGAAAAAGAATATATGGAGGAAGGAACTATACAACAATGGTGATGTTCAAAAACAATATCAGAAAACGGAAATTACAAGAAAGGCAAAGGAAATTATAAAATCTGACAACTCATTGTTTTCAGAATAAAAAAAAATGAACAAATGTAGATTTGGGATGCGCAAAAAACAAATGTAGATTTGGAGTTTTTTGAACTGCCTCCAACTAAAACTACAAAAGTATATACAAAACATTTTGAGCGATTATATCTGACTTACTGAGACAAAAACTGCTAGATTCGGTAATAGCTCTCTTTTTATTATCTGCTTCATTGCTTCCTTCAGTTGGAGCCTATGCGGCTCCTCAATTACCGATTATTCATAACAATTGCGCCGTTTTTTTTATCTGTCTGACATATATATATTCCCCATTACCGAGTTCCTCCAATTATATGCTGTCAGACGAGTATTTCCCGTACAAGGATTTTTATTCTCGCGAGGCATCATGTCACAAAAAAACTTCGGGGGATAGACGCATGTTTTTCATTGTTCAACTTGAGTTTCTCTGCTCTTTCTAGTGAACTTCGTTTTTGGTTTCATAGCTAGTTATCCGGCAGTAAATTACTTTTATACGGAAGTGGAGAACTTGAAGTCGGAACTCAAGATTTTTACAGGCAGGAACGGAAGACGGAAGCTGGGAGTGTCATTTCCAAAACGAAAGGCGGAAAAGAAAAAAAAAACGAAATTCCGGATGACAAAAAACTATCGTAGCGAATCTTAAGGAATGAGAAGCTCGAAATTGGCTTTAGAGTAGTGATTTCCCCACGAACCAATGTTTTTACTTCGTTGGGAAAAGAGAAAATGTAGCCAATATGATATATTGTTGTTAGAATTTATAAATCCGGGGTTCCGACTTCCGTTCAAATTTTTACCATTTTTGGAAGCTGGAAGTCGGACGTCGAGAAGCAGCTCTAGTTTTGTTTCAAAGCGTTGTTTCATAATTTGTATACATATCGCTATTCACTTGACTTATGTTAAGTTTATTGAGAACACAAATAAATGAGGTACAAAATGAGGGTAATTGGAATCGTTGTTAATATATTGGGCGGGGTAATATAAAAAATATATGATTAAACGGTTCTGGACATTCAGTTGATTATTGCATCGACTGGAGCATCGTCAACGGGGCACAAATCCAGAAGCAAGACCTTCTTGGCTCCATGGTGCTTGATTGAGAGAAGTTGATCCTGGAGGAATTCCATGCGGAAGAAGAAGACTTCGGCAGAAGATTGTACAATCTCGTTCCCATCAAACTCCAAGAAGATCATCCGGTTACCTGGCAGCTTAGGCTCATCGTCCTTCTTTTCGTATGGTGATCGGTAAGAATTAGCTTCCTCGTCGTCGTCATCCAAATTGGCTTCTCTGAGGATTTTATCGAAAATTCGCATATATTGAGAGATTCCAGACAAAAGAGTCTCTTCATACTTCATCAAAAAATGACGAAGATATGCAAACTGGGAGTAGTGGATTTTGTAGGAACGGAATGTTGTGGAGCGGACGATTGCCTGTAAAACAAACAAATACTCTATACATATAACATTTGTAGCTGAAAACGATGTTGTTAGGTGATAATGACTTACATTTTTTAGAATTTCCAAATCTTCGGAGACAAAGACGTTACGAGTTATCATCATTTTGTCCAGATGTAGGAATGATTCGATGGGGTCGAAAATTAAGAATCTCTCGGCATTGAATGTTTTCAATTGCTGCCATTGTTTTGTTTCACGTATTTGATTCAAACCAATAGTCTGCTCTCTGGCGATCTCATTTCTAACACCAGGGATTCGAAGAATAACTTCTTTGAGAGATCCAGCATTGATGAATGGAAGAATGCTAAGAACACATTTGGGGTCGGTAGTCACAATTTTCAATTTCTGTGCTTTGATCCTGTTTCTGTCTTTCTGAGTTGGCAGAATCTCCAAGTTTCTTTTAAGTAAATCCGAAAAACGTTGATTTGTCGGATCGTCAGTTCCAGGACAGAAGAACACCTCAAAGATTTCCAATTTCGACTTCAAATGTTGCCAAATCAACTGAGAGTCCATCTCAAAAGCGTCGAAGTAGTGGGTGTCCTTTAAAAAAGTTGACTTCTCCTCGAACAGAACTAAGCATCCATTTTCGTTGTGATGATACTCAAGTGGTACAATACTCTCATCGTCGAAAACAATATCACATAATATCATTTCCTTTGATACTTTGAGGAAAATCTCAATTGCATGGATATCCGGTTTTGACGTCTTGATGAAGAAACGCATCGGTTTTGATACTCGACAAAGAGTGGCTCTGAAAAGATTTTCTTCTGAAATGAATTTTGGAATGTTTGTTCTAACTTACAATGATGGATAATCCACAATGTTCAAAATTTCAGCAAGTAACTGATTTGGAATTGTGGTCAGTGAAGGTGGTTCGGACATTGCCTGTAAAACTTCAGTTTTATCAAATGAGAAACTGAAATGGCCAGAGTAGACGGATAGACTGCTCAAAGGAAAATGAGATCATTGATATGAAATGAAAATGGAAACCAGTGGGCATGAAAGATTAGCTCCACCTCCTTTCATCTAGTGGAAGCTTATAATTTTCTGATGGAGATAACCGAAGGAATAAGAGAGAGTCTGAGAAATTGTTCTCGATACACCACCTTTTTACGCACTAATTTCAGTATAGATCCGGCCGCACTCCTCCCCTCATTTGCGATACGTCTTCTTAATCCTTATTCAAAGTGAAATCTAATATCGAAAATGACTGACTCATGTAGTATAATCCTAGAAAAGAGGGATTATCCGAGCTCTATCTTCAGTTTTACACGTTTTCTTGTTTCGAATCGAAGAAAAAGGATCACATTCATCGAGGGACATATGCATATGTTTATGAGAGAAAATTGCACCTGCTCTACACATTCTTCTGAGGGGGGACAAAGAAACGACAAAAAACGTGAAAATGCAGAGGAGGAAAAACAAAGAACCAAAACAGAATTCAGAAGAGAGCTAGACAAAGTTGTGGGAAACATTCTCATTAATTAGAAAATATCTGACCGCAACTAGGCTTGGAAACGGCAAAGCTCTCATTCCCAAGTTTCGACACTCGTCATGATGCAATGCGACTTCTTCGTGTGAGAGGATATCATTAAAATTTTGTTTCCGAAATCTCACGTGGCTAGACTTCTGATTAGAAAACATATAATGAGGAAATATCACCAGATTTAATCAACAGCTCCAATTCCGAAATAGACTAAAAAAAGTGTAACATCAATCTAATGTAACATCACGCTAATCTGATGATATTTGAAAACTGGCGTACTAAAAATTCAAAGAACCAATTTGAGAAAAGAAGAGTTTTTCGAGGAAATCGGACATTGCAGTTGAAAATGAAACAACTTTTCAAATTGAGTTGTGTACCTATAAGTCAGAAACAAGAAAATGTAGTAATTCAATTGCCGGAAAAAAACTTGGAAAATGAATTATTACAGAACAGAAATTATATAAAGTTTCTGGAAAGTGTTCAAAACTGCTGATGAAATATTTTTGTTATACTTGATAACATGTTAGTTTTTAAGACTTTTTAATATTGTAAATACTGTGATCAAAACTGAATAGGCATTTTTAGATTGGTCTACAGAGTAGGTTTCTATAACGAAATTTATGTAAGTTTAATTCAAACTGAACAATTTTTTGAAGAATGATCAGAACTGATGTTCTGTTTATATTTTTGAGGTTATAGCTGTGGTGCTTTTTCACCAGTTCTTCTCGGCTAACAAGCACGATAAACACTTTGATAGAGACGTCAAAGAAAAGGAAAAATATCCAAAATCAATGATTCCTGTTTAAAAACTTGAATGAATCTCATTCGTAGATATACAACAAATTATTTGAGTATTCGAAACATCAGACATTTGACGGTTTTCATTTGAGGCTATTAAAATCTCGAATGAAAACCACAAAGACGGATTCATATTGTTCATTTTAGGAACTAACTCTCATTTTTGCCTCTTTGTTTTTCGGTGTAACCAGCACGCATCATGCCAAAAAACGTAATGTTGAGAAAGGTAACACACACGTACACATTTGCGTAAAAGTCGTGCTGCTTTTCATAATCACGAATGGCCACCAGGGAACAACGACTCGTTCCGTCTATCTTCTTCGATGTTCGTTTCACTTTTTTCATGCACTTTCCTCTCCCTTCCTTTTTCTACCCACACTTCCCAAGTAAAGCTGTTTTCTCTACCAATTTTGAAAAACATTCATATTGCAATTCGAAACTTACCTTAGGTTTTATGTGTACATACCTCATCTAATTGAAATTCTAAACTTCATATACCGATAATGACAGTCCTTCCAAGCCTACACTTCAACGGTTGTTCAACAAGTTGTTGTCTACAAACTATTTGTTTCTAGGTGACTATCTGAAGTTGATTCTGATACTCGTTAAGGATTTTCATTTTCCATTCAGAAGTCAATACTACATTCAATTTTTGTGTGGAATTGAAAACCATATACCATCATACAACATGTAAAGCCAAAAATATATCTGAACGTAAGATCGCAGTCTTATATATCAGTTTGTGTGCCCGTGATAGTCTTATTTGTTTATACTTTCAGTTGATTTGAATACCCTTTGATCTAGAAGTCCCGTCTTTTATTGCTCATCATATACATGCAGCTGTGTACTATCTAAACTATTGCCGACATTACCATACGCTCGCAGTGATTTGACGCACTGACTCTTCTCCGTGCGTCTCCCTTTCCTTGCTCTCTTTTCTTTCTCTCACCCTCGCCCTCCGATCGCATCCCGATTCCCCCAAAAACATCTTCATTTGTCCTTTTTTCTCTTTTCCTGTATTTCTCTCTTTACTTTCAACCGTTCGCTTTTTTTAAAAGAGCTCTTTTTTCTCTTAGGTCAGTTTGAATAGTTCAGTGGATATATGATAGTATCAGGAAGAAATAACTAGTTCAAAGGCTATCACAAATATTATGGAATTTATCCATGTTTAGCTGTTGAAAGAAAAGCAAACCGCTTAAGAAGAAATTGCATTTCCAACATAATTATTACTTCAAATCACAACACAATTCTCTACGGGTGGATAAATAACACTGTTCAGTATTATGCTTGCTCTTGTTACAGTAGCGGACCTGGGTTGTTGAAATCATTAGAATCAGAACCCTAACAGAAGGGACAGAAATTGCTTGACTATCGATTCTAAGGGGCTAATAGGAAAGTGATCGCAGCAAAAGCGTTTTCTTAGGTAGAAGTCAGAATAAGCTCATGCTTACATTACAAACAACTAAATTCCCCTTCAGTTCTTTATTCGCTCTCTGTTGTTTTTAGTCCAGTTTATCTGAAATAGAACAAGGCTTCACAATAATTTTAAAGTTTCCCTGTTGAAACATTTCTGAGACGTAGAATCTCTAAAACATAAAGCTTCCAAACGTGATAAGTCACTATTGTAATTTTAACTTAGCCTATCCTTCCTGTTTTGCAACCAATAGTATTATCCTTCATATTTCGGATACACCTGCCTAACACACAGTCTTCTAATAACCCACGGCCTCGTCTGCACACGCAATGTGGAATAGTTCTAAACTGCTACTACTATTACGCAATCACTTCTACCACCAATGACACCTCCTGTCGAAAGCATCGAATACAGGAGGAGTTGCAAGTGGGACCATATCTGCGTCTCTACGACACTCTGTTATATTTTTTCACCTATTGCTCTGAGTTGTGGTCTCTCCGTCTACAGGCAAACGGAGAGTATGGACTGATGTTCAGACGTAACGATTCATTCATTTGGAGTTGACTGATCTTTTTACCATTAATAGACCTTAGATACGTCGTTGGATGTAGCAATTTCAGTCTTTCAACCCATTTCAGCTTGATTCGATACAACGATGTAAACATCTATAATTTCATGATATGAAGCATGTGCTAGGTTTGAAACCCGGTCATTCACACTCAGAGTCTTCGATAGTGAAACTGAAAGACTTTCTGAGAATGGTTTCACTCTTTTCGGCAGTTTTCAAATACACTAATATGAAAACATTGATATACAATTGCAATCTTTTCAATCGTTTCTCTCAGATATTGGTCACATTGAGGTAGCAAACTGACTTTATTTCGTGTTATACTTGAAAATTCATTGAATTTGAATTAGAGTTAAAACTGGTTTTAGGACGAGTTCAATTATGTGACTGCATTTGATACTACTCCGTTTTAACTCCAAAGAATCATGCTCTATATCATTGGTAGAAGAAACAATAGAAACAAGTTAATAGAATTTTTGTAAAACTCAGTTTAATGTTGGCATAACGACAAGACTTGCTTGGTTTGAGATTTTCTTAAAAGCAGTCTATAGATATGAATCTTGTAAAGTTTTGATGCTCGTTTGACTTCTTCTTGTATTTTTTCTATTCATTCTTTATTCTCTCCTTCTAATTATTCTATAACATTCCTGATCTGTTAAAAAGCAAGCCTACCGTTTTTCTCTCTCTCTCCTTCTGTGCAATGACATTATAACTTCGTTCGCCCTATGCACTCACCATCTCTTCCTTTTCTTGGACACTGATCCAAACGACTGCCAAAAAGATGAGCGGAAGAAAGAGGGGCATCGAACAGATGCACACATAGACACTTTTTGGATTATGTTTTAGTTTGAGTGGTGCAACGCAAAACGTCATTAGAAATATGAGCAAGAGTGTAGTTACTTTGCTCGGATAACTTCGCAGAAGTTTTTGGATTTGATATCGTGTTTTTATTGTTGTATTTTCTTCAATAGTAATAAAATAAATTGCAGTTTTTTCAGATATGGCGAAGAAGAAAGGATCTAAGAAGAATGCTGCTAAGAAAGAAGAATCTGAAGATGAAGGAGAGGAAAAGTTCAAGTATGACCCAAACAATCTACTCCACCGAAAAAATCACGACCATAAAAAGAAAGGATTCAAGATAGCAGTCCAGTGAGTAATTTCGAATTGAAACTATATCGCTTCATTTGGAAGCAGAACAAAATTGAGCGCAGTGCGGGACAAATTCTGAATTCTTTCAAAAACTATCGTGCACACAGTTCAATGATCTTCTGATAGTATATATGTTTGATTCTGCCATAGTTGTCAAATCCCGGGCCCGGCCGAGGAAAAATTCTTCAAGACCGGATTCGAAAATTTTGAATATTTTTACTGAACGTATATGAAAATCATGTCACATGCTTCAATAACTCAAAACCATTGTTTTAATGCCAGCTTTGAGCCTGAAGCACGAAATTCGGGCAAGTTTCTCGAGCTTCAAAATTTCGGAGTTTTCAGCCGGGCTTCAGGGCCTGGCCTGTGACAACTATGTATGACTATAACATATATATCAAGTAGTCCTTAGAAACACTGACTGTAAGAACGGTAGCTCAAAAAAATTGTCACGTCCGCTGTAATTTTTTTCAAGAAAAAAACTATTTTCGTTGGAGGTATATGCTCACCGCTGCCCAAAAAGAACCGTAACTCAAGCTTCATATTTTTTTCATGCTGAGATTTTGAGGGTTCAATGTAAGATTTGCATTACAGGAAAGTCGAAATTGAAGCTCTTTAAATGCTTACAAGGGAGGGCTCTCATATGTTACCCTCGGATTTTGATGCCAATTTGACAGTAGGTAGTACTTGGGTAGGTAAGTACAAAAATAAAATATTAGCGGCTCATACGCACTTTCACAGGAATGGCAGGCACATTTATAATTTTTCACTAAAAACTGACACTTCAACTTTGAGCAGCCATAACTTTGTTCATTTTTGAGCAATCTGATTCGCTTTTTAACCATTTTGTTGGAAAATTACTGGTTTAAAAATAACTCAACTAAGTCAATGTTCTATCACAAAAACTCGATCCAGTACAACAGGAAATACGAAAATTTTCACATCGACTGAATTCAATAAGTGCCAATTTTTGCAAAATGGTATCCGGGAGACTATCACTAATCGATTGCTAGTCCTAAGTAGTGTCAATATACAACATAAAATATATAGGCTGGGCTCGAGTTACAAGACTTATTTCACTTTTTTTCAAAAATTTTCCCAATTCCATGTATAGTGGGTACGTTGACTTTTTGAACTGCGAGCGTTTTATCAGATTTCAGCTCTTCAAATGAGTTAGAAATGCTGAAATGATCAGTTTTGTATAGAATACAGTCCATTTTGTTGGAATGTAACAAAATGATTCTAGAAAGAAAATGTCAGTTTTTCACCTTTTTAACGTATCCCTATACATGGAATTGAGAAAATTTTTGAAAAAAATGAAATAAGTCTCGTAACTCGAGCCCAGCTTATATATTTTATGTTGTATATCGACACTACTTGGGACTAGCAATCAAATAGGGCTACTCTCCCGGATACCATTTTGCAAAAATTGGCACTTATTGAACTCAGTCGAAGTGAAAATTTTCGTATTTCCTGTTGTACTGGATCCAGTTTTTGTGATAGAATATTGACACAGTTGAGTTATTTTTAAACCAGTAATTTTCCAACAAAATGGTTGAAAAGCAAATCAGATTGCTCAAAAATGACAAAGTTATGGCTGCTCAAAGTTGAAGTGTCAGTTTTTAGTGAAAAATTATAAATGTGCCTGCCATTCCTGTGAAAGTGCGTATGAGCCGCTAATATTTTATTTTTGTACTTACCTATCCAAGTACTACCTACTGTCAAATTGGCATCAAAATCCGAGGGTAACATATGAGAGCCCTCCCGTGTTAGTGGTGAATTCCGATGACTTGGTTTTAATTATCGAATTTCTCTCAATAATTTGACAAAGGAAGAGACCAACCTGCGATAGAGCGTTCCTAATTGAATAGTTTACAGAGAAACACTCCCGGAGGCGTCGAAATGGAAAGACGTGGTCAACGGAATAGGAGCAGATGGCATAAAAGTAGAAGATAGAGATAAGAAGCAGGAGTTCCCAGACGTCGACCCGGCTGAAGCCAGTCAAATAATGGAAGGGAACCCAGCCATTGACTTAGAATCGGTGAGTTTTTGTCGGTCTATTTGGGTAAGAACTCAAAAATGTTGTTCTCAGGCTCTCAAGTTCATAGCTCTATTTGGCAGCAAGGAGAAAGCACTGGAGAAGTGCGAAAATCGGACTCCAGTGAGACTGGCGCCGGATTGGCCGATTGGAATGATCGGAGCCCTCGATGACTTATCTGTCGAATGGGACTCAGAAGAACCAAAGCCTGCAGGGTTCATGAAGATAAAGACATCCGAGGTAGTGAAAAACATTTGAATTTTTATTTTCTCAAAGTTTCTATTGCAGCTCACTCGGGCCTTCCCTCGATCGCTTCATCAAACTTACGCTCGCGATCACGATAGACTGCGAGGAGTTCGATACAGTCATATCGTGATCGATGACGAAGTTGCCCAACAAGAGGAGGCGTTGACGAGAGGAGATGCTATGAGGTGAGTAAAAAGTTTCAATGTGTTTTCTAAATTGAAAAAGAAAAACTAGTTCAAAATATTTTTTCAGCATCCTTAGTGGGCGGACAAGGAGCGGTCGACTCTTGAAAGTGTAAGATAATGAGGGAAAAAAACAAATAATATACCTAATCGTTTATAGCGAAGCCAAAAAGGAGCCTACTGGTATTGTTGCTGACTCCCAGTTTGGGTAAGTTTTCATTATACCTATCATCTTAGCTTTTTCAGGGAATGGTTCAAATTTTTAGCGAAAAAACTAATGCAACTTATATTTTCAGAAGCTCTCGTTCCACCAGAAGTAATGCCCGCAACATCAAAATGTGAGATAATATGACTTGAAGCAAGAAATATTCTAATCTTTTACAGAGATATCAAGCAGGAACCGGCAACTGAAGACGACACACAGTTTGAGTGAGTTTTGAATATATTAGGTTGTAAGGAAAGTTCTGCACCAATGTTAATTTTTTGATCTAGAAAGTTCTGGAAGTTTCCGGAATTTTTCTGATTATTATAATAAGCTAGTATATTGTAGAAACTTTCATCCATGAAATTTATATGCGCGCAGCTCTTTCCACTAGACAAGTAAGGCAACTCTAAGCGAAGAGCAATTTCGAGGCATTGTCTACTTTGCGTTTCTCCAAGACCGTAGTGTCGCCGGAGCGACTGCCAATATTCATGCTGCGTTCAAGGAGGATGTACAAAGTAGATGGACAATCAATCGATTTTTCAAACGGTTCCAGTCTGGAGGTATTTTGTTTGAAAATCAACCTTGTTCTGAACACTCATCTGATCTGAATGATAATGATTTCCGTGAAGCCCTCAAATGCAATCCGGACGCCAGCACACGTGAATTCTCAATAAAGCTTGCCTGTTGCCAAACCACCATTGTTCGACATCTGGAGGCTCTTCGTTACAGAAAAGTTGTGTCGGCATTGATTCCTCACGAATTTCACTCTTGTCAGTTGACAGCAAGGGTAAATACCGCTTAGTCTTTGCTTCTCCGTCTACACAGGAAGGATTTTTTCTGGCATCTCGCTACTGGTAATAAATGCTGATTTCCGCACGTCAATCGTGCAAAAAAAATTTGGCTCCCTCGCGGAAAACCATCAAAAGAGCCAAAGCCGAATCTTCCCGAAAAGGAAGTATTGTTACGTTGTTCGTGAGTCATGAAAGGAATGTTCAATTGGGAACTGCTATCGTAGTGTCATGCGGTTACTCCTCAAGTAAATACATACTAACTTCAGAAATTGGCCAAAGAAATTGGCGAGGAAGGCGGAAAAAAATTATGAAAACTGTAATCTTGGTGCAAAACTTTCTTTACAACCTAATAATAGTCTTCTGATTTTGACTTGTGAAGTGATCAAATTATCAAAACAATTAATGCATCCAAATTGTTGCAGAAACACTCGTCCTACTACAAGAAGTTCTCTCAGAATAAAGACGTAAGATAATAAAAGTGTAAACAGAGAAAAATCGGATATTTTTTTTAGAGAAATCAAGCAGGAACCACTGGATGACGACTCCCAGTTCGAGTAAGGGTTTTCTAGTACATATAAGAAAACCATTTTCAATTTCCAGTTATCATCCGCGTCCGCTTGAATGGGAACCGCCCGTGGTCGACGTTGAGGAAAATCTCGGAACTCATTCACAAAAGATGACTGGAATGTAAGAGTTGTATACAATACCTCCAACTATTTTGTGATGATTACATTTCCAGGAAAATAAAAAAGGAGCCATTAAATGAGACGGAAACAGCAGTTGAACCACGAGAGGTCATATTCGAAGGATACAATTTGAGAAAGAGAGCCGGCAGGTGAGAAATGAAATCGTTTAGGATATTTGAATTATCAATTCATGATTGTTTTTAGAGTCAACTACTATCCTTCTAAGAGGCAGATTAAGATCAAGTAAGACTTCTTGGTGCGTTTCGAGATACTCAATTTCATGTTTCAGAAAAGAGGATCCCGACACACACACTGAGGAGACTGTAAGAGAGACTGTACAAACACGTGTGGATGTGGTCGAGAAAAGAGTTACAAGAGCTGCTCTCAGGTAAGATAAATTTTCTTTTTTTTTCATCTATAAAACATGCGTTCAGAAACAACCAAGCATTGAAATTGAATGATGCCGGATGGGAGAGAATCGGAAAAAACAAGTAAGGAATGCTTGAATTGTAGAACTAGCTCATTTCATTATTTTCAGTATCAGCTATCCTTCCCCGCCATTGGGCTACCGCAAAAAGTAAGTTGAACCGATATTTTTCAAAACATATTGTCAATTTGAATGAATTTTAGAGCCATCAAGAAGGAACCCGTGGATGAGTCACCAGAGGAAATGAAGGCTATTGAGAGGTATGCTGAATGTTTTTCTCTCCCAATTTTTTTGACGGAGGGTAGTTCAGTCGGCAGTGGTGACGGCTAGCGTCCGAAATGTCACAAGTTTGAGTTCACCCTCAACCTCCCGGATTTACAGCAGTCTGATGTAGGGTAGTAACTAGTTCATTTCAATATTTTCAGTGTCAGCTGTCTCTCGCCGCCTCTAACACACCTCAAAAGGTAAGTTGAACTGAAATTAGAAACTACCAGCAGATTCCTAAACCAAGCGGGATTTCAGAACCATCAAGACGGAACCCGTGGATGAGCCACCAGAGACGATGGATACTCTTGAAAGGTATATGTGTTATTTGATCTTCTAACTTTGAATTTTTCACATTCAGAGCTCCGATTCCGGATACAAGAAGTATTGCAAGAGTTCAAGAAGATGCCGACCTAATCCGTGAAGTTGCCCGTGAGATGAGAAACCAGGTGTAAGTTTCGATTCAGTTTTCAAATAGGACAAAAGTAAATTTTAAATAACAAACAGCAATTAGATGGAGCGCATTTTCCCCTTTGTAGCCATTATATACGATATTGGTTTTTCACTTAACTGATCGTATGATCCAGCTTTTGTATGTATCTTCAGAAGGTAATAACAAATATTCACCACAGCTTGATTTCAGACCACCCCCAAGAGACCCCAATACGCCGTGCAGCTCCAGTCAAGCTGATGAATACGACAGGAAATTGAGGGACTACCACGAGTTCATGGAGGATAACGGTCTCACCGAGGAGGACCTTTAAGTGTCAGTTTCTTTCTTTTGTTTTCTTTCTCCATCTGTTAGACTCTCATCATTCATCTCATCACCCCCAGAAACGGTTTTTGTTTCTCAAAGTTCTCATAATTTATCCCAATCAACTAAATATTTCAATTCTTGTTTTTTTGTCTTTTTTCAGTTAAAGTCCCATTATTTCTCTTGTTGTCACTCTATTTATACTAGGTTCCCATCAATTTTTGAATATTCTCATATTTTATTATTACTACAAACACACTTTCTATTCTAAATCCACTGTTTTATTCTATTGGTTCATGTTTTTGTTTTCTGTTTTTTTGAACTTTTCCTCCAATAAATCAAAATACGCTCTAAGTTTATTTCTCGAAGAGAAACATTATGAAAAAAAAGTAAAACTAAAATAAGTTAGATGAAGGGTGCTCATAAGAAGTCAATGGCCGTCATGGAAACAGACAAATTTCTCATCTCGTCAACTAACAAAGTGACTGACTTCCCCTTTTTGTTTTACTACTTATTTTGATTTCCTCGAAGTGCAGTTGGTAAAGAGGAGCAGCGGATGTGATGGTTTCGTTCGCGTTTTATTTGGAAAGGATGTCGAATTGGGGCGCCTGAGGTCAGTGCTTTCTTTTACATCTGTCGCCTCCTCGAGTCGCTTCTAGTTTGTATGACAGAATAGGGAGATGCTCATTCGTTACTTTTTAGATTAAATGTAATTGTCATTTTTCAAAATGTCTCAATTTTCTGCAAAAATCTTGGACACCTTCGATGGAATCATGCCTGCCATATCCCCACCCATAAAATTTTATGTTAACGACCATGTTGGATGTCTGAAGCACCGCCCATTTTCCTTCGAACATTTTTTGTTCTTTTCTGTGCTTGAGTAATTTGGGTTCACCACATTCCAAGTAAGAATAATTTGAAATGGTCCGTCTTTCTCGAAAATTGACTATGACGTGGTTTGAATTCCTTCAGATAGATTCACTCCTTCTTTCGATCTTGACAGAATGTTTTCCATTCTTACGGGATCTGTCAACTAGGTATCCACATTTGACGATTCAAATGACTAAAACAAAAAATATGCATTTTTCCTCTTTTTTGTTTAGTTTTCTGTTCAGTTTGTTTCTCTTGGGGTTCACACGTTTTATTCTCTCAGTTTTGACCAGCAATAAACAAATTCTGAATTTTTTGTATATTTTTCTTTTGATAGTTTATATAAATTTATCAATCGTTAGTGATTCACAATCGTTTCCAGCGGACAAATTTCATTCATGCCGGCTGACTGCGAAATGTCGGTGCTCCCTAACCGCGAAACAGAACAGTCTTCCCAAGTTCATAAAATGGAAAAACATGAAGAAGTGGCTCACGACGCTGTTGAGAAGAAACAGGCATTGATACTCACTATTGCATTCAGGTTGGCTCTCTAAACTTTCAATTAAGGTCTTTAAATATAAATATTCAGGCATGACCCAAACTTCAGTGCCACTAAATTGGCTCCATACGTCAAAACGATTGTGGAAAATGGGAAAGTGATTGTGGATAATGAGAAAATGGAGCCAGAATTTAAAAAAGTGAAGAGGTTGGTATAGTCATTATTGAGAGTGCCAAACGACTCTTAGAACTTTCTCCCCGAAAAAAGTTATGCGATTTTCTTTTCGAGATTTTTCGCTTTTCAATTCAACAAATTGACAGATTTGAGGGCACTTTGTTGAATTGGAAAACTTCGTCATTCGAAAAAAAACTTCAAAATTTTGACGGAAAGATCATCAGAAAAACGCGTTTTCAGATCCGACTCATCCTCATCTACTGTTCTTGGATACATGTCGACTGGTCAGCGATTGGTTCTTACCAATTGTCCAATGAGAAGTCCATCCCCAATTTCTAACCAGGATACTGATACTGATATCGGAAGGTAATTTCAATGAACTTTAAAGCTGCTTCACTATCACTAAATTAGAAAGAATCCCAGTAATAATCATATTCGCTCAACTCCCCTACGATTAGAATCAACAAAACAGAAAATGGGTTCTCTGTCAGATGGATTTACATCGTGCTTTTCTGATTACTATGTTGAATGTAATGGAAAGGGACTCAAGCTTTTTCCGCCGCAGACAAATTTTGATTTACCGCGGATACTTTTTTTGACGTATAGCTTATTTCTTGGCATTCCAAGTCTTTGCTTTCCACGTATGTGCTGAGCAGCACAAAACTTTGAATTCTAGTTGCATGATTACATTCCAAACTTAAAACTTCTCCAACCTCCCGTTAATGAAAAAGCATGTGTTCTGAATTGGTACTGGCAAAAGTCAAAAGTTCCAGAAGTTTGTTTTTTTCGAAAGATTCCAAGTTTGATTTATTATACTCTTCTCCTGAGTAGCTATGAGAGGAGAACTCTCCAACTCGAGCGTTGCCATCTTATTTGGGCTAATGACCAGCTGCAACATGTGCATTTCCCCACTCCGATATTTTGAAATCGGCTCAGATTTCAACAGTGCCATTTGTACTATTTGTCAAAAAAAAACTTGAGAACTTTTAATTTTTTTTTATTTTACATCGACCAAAATCTGTTCTATTTAGAGAAGGAACATCTGTCGGCTAATAGACACTCTTCATATTAGAAAACTATGTTTTTATTCACTTCGACAAACTATTTTTTTTTTTGATGAACTGAAAATCGAAATTCACTCTTTCCTCAAACGTTGAAAGAAGAAAAAAAAAAGAAACGAATGATTCACTCGATCACTCTACAAGCTTGACACATGGTTTTGGTTCTTCCCCTCTCTCAAGAACATTCGTCTTTTTTTCGATTTTTCTTCCGATTTGCATATTCTTCCTGTCGATCGATCTTGTTCCCGGTAAAATCAAGATGGTGCGGAGGGTCGGTGCCTCCAATAAAAATAATAAAAAAGGGATCGTAAATAATTCATGTATAATTTTGCATACACTTTTTGCCCGATTCGCTCTTCCAACAACAGTTTTTACCTCTTTTATTTCATTTTTGTTGGTCGTCGCACCATATTTCCTTTTTTTAACATCTAAGTTTTCAGTGTTGATATGGAAGAGACCTCCAAAGGCCCTACAATCCCTAAGAGCACTCCTCATACCAAGAAAACTCCGGAAGAACTCAAAGAATGTGCTGCAAAAATACCGGAAAAGCTGACTAGGGCAGAGAGAAAGGAGTACAGAAAATCTAAAAATCGTGAGGTTGCTGTGAGGTACTCAAGAGTTACCAGGAAAGGAGAGCTGTTCAACGAGCACCCGGAGCCCTACTCAGAGCGAATTTACTTCAACAAACAAGTCAAGAATAGAGATCTGGCAGATCTCCGGGACAGATGTACTCCATACCAGTTCGCTGAGGTAATAAAGTTATTCATGAGCCATTACCTGATCCAACTTATGTTTAGTCAATAGGGTAATTATCATGAGAATAAACTCTGTGAACCGGCAGAAATAAAACTAATAATAAAAAAATAATAAAACGTTTATTGAAGGGGCTGGGTACTCTCATGTGGACGATAATTTTAAGGAGCAAATAAAGATCATTTTTTGAGTACAAACAGGATTGTTACGCTTTTTCGGCCGGGTAGCGCATTTGGTAGCAACAACTTTATAAACCTGTCAAACTTGTCGCGGGTTCAATCCCTCCCAAGGTACCTAACTTTGTTACTTCAAAACATTTTTTTGAGTTGTCCTTCCTTTAAAGTTTATATTGCCGAGCATCTTTTCAAATCAGTTCCCGTGCTTATCTTCATGTTTTAGGCTGTGAAAAAGCTTCCCGAGTTCAATTTCTCAATAGAAGAAACATGGAGATATGTGAGTGCAACCAACCGAATAACACCATGTTTCACTTGTGGCGTCCATGGATGTTTTCGTCGTCAGGAAAGATGGCACGGACGAGTGGTGTGTTTATTGTTTTGTTTAAACAGGAGAAGGGTGAAAAAGTGATTGAATGACAAATTAGCAAAACATAAAAGGAGAAGGGAGAGTGTAGTGAATAAAGAGTCATTAAGGGATAGTTTCAGGAAAACAATAGAAAAGCATTCCGACGTTGGAAGCGTTTACTAAAAATCTTCGACACCAAATTTCACAATTCCTCAAAATTCTAATGTTTGGAAGAGAAGCAATAAGAAAATTGGAGAACAATTTCAAAATGATTGGAGCTTTTGGTCGTGAATCTCGAGGAGATTTTGAGAGTTTTCCAATGATTATTCTCGTTCTCTGACCATTGATGACAGGTCAGAAAAAAAAAGTTGGAACCGAAAATTGTTTTTATTCCAGTTTTGCAATCAAAACGAATATTTTGAAATGTGGAAGTTATCATTTCGTCTCTATTTTCGAACTATTAAAATTTCCAACTATTAACCCCTAACTATGGTTTTGTATTCTCAGATTTTTTGCAAACTCGCCAATATCTCCCGTCATATGTTGACCAGTCAACCCAAGAGAATCACCAAGGATTTGAGAAATTTGTTAAAATACCCAACGAAGCTTATCGAATGTTGCGAAAACAAAGGAATATGAGTCTAGTCTAGTTGGAAGAGTCTAGTTTTCCTATGGAGTCTTGAAAAATTGTTTTAAAAAACAAGGAATATTTATTCCAGATCCACGGACTCTTCCCGAAAACACCACTTCGCAGTTTCCAACACGACAAAACTGATACAAAGCCAACATGCTATTTTGTGCACAGAAACGAAGGACACAAATTATTTGTCAAATACGAAGACGCTCTCGAGGAATTCAAGGAGATCGAAAGTCATAGTGGAAGATACTCCCTTGACATGTGAAAAATCTCCAATACAATTACTTCAGTATATCTTTACTTCACCACTATTTTTGTATGTTCCATCATTTCCAATGGCCCCTTCCCCTCCCTTCCATTTCCTTCACTTGCACTTCCATTATCGCCTAATTATTCTTCTCGTTGAGCTGTTTTCTTTTATTATGAAACAAACACTAGTGGAAAAATTTTTACTGAAAATAACTCTCATTTATAATTATATTATATTGAACCACTTAGCCAGCCAAGATTGTAAGATACATTAACCATCCTATTATTATGATAACTTTCAAGATGTCTTCGGCTCTTGAAAAACATTATTCCTTTTCTATACCTACTAAATATATTTGAATCCTACATTTTTAATTCATATTACCTGAAATAAATGACATTTGCAATCAACCAAGAAATTCCGAGATTGACATGACAGAAAAGTGTCTGTCCGTGGTGTTACCCTTTTGATTGGTGGGCAAATGAGTGGAATGAGGTGAGTGTAATAGTGGTTGGTCCTCGCACATTCTTGCTCTAAACCACTCCACTTGTTCGTTGTCTCGCACCTACTTTAATTGTTCCAGATTGCCACTTCATTTGATGACACTCGTTGCACACATACACATTGTCCACTCACTCTTTTAGGACATACATGAGGTCAAATCTATTGATTTTCTACTACTGTTTTCTTGTGGTTTTGTGTTCGGCAACTCTCAATTTTGTTGATTCGTAAGTTATAAAGTTCACAAGTAAAGTGTTTTGTAATCACAAGTTCCAGACAACATAATGTGATACTAATTCTAACCGATGACCAAGATATCGAGCTAGGATCGATGAATTTTATGCCAAAAACCACTCAAATAATGAAAGAACGTGGAACAGAGTTCACTTCTGGGTAAAGAGATTTCCGAAATTCTTTATGTTCATTCTCCATTTCACTTTTTCAGGTATGTCACAACTCCAATTTGTTGTCCAAGTCGTTCCACCATTCTCACCGGATTATACGTTCATAATCATCATGTTCACACTAACAATCAAAACTGCACAGGAGTTGAGTGGAGGTATCTAAGAAATCAGTGCTGTAGTTTGTTCTAACGTGTGAAATTCAGAAAGGTGCATGAGAAGAAATCTATTGGCGTATATCTCCAGGAAGCCGGATACAGGACAGCATACCTTGGGAAATATTTGAACGAATATGATGGGTATTAGTTAAAGATGAAAATAGGTAGTATTAGAGATATTTCCAGATCATATATTCCTCCGGGATGGGATGAATGGCATGCAATCGTGAAAAACAGCAAATTCTATAATTACACTATGAACTCGAATGGAGAAAGAGAGAAATTCGGATTTGAATATGAAAAAGTAAGATTAAACTAGTTTTTCTCCTAAGAAGAACACAATTTTTAGGATTATTTTACTGACTTGGTAACCAACCGATCACTCCGATTCATTGAAAAACACATAAAAACAAGGGCCTGGCAGCCATTTGCACTCATCATATCTTATCCAGCCCCTCATGGGCCAGAAGATCCTGCTCCCCAATTCGCTCATATGTTTGAAAACGAGTTTAGTCATAGGTATGTGAGGATAGGTTAATCCTTTTTTCTAGGATTAAAAAACGTTTTAGAACCGGAAGTTGGAATTTCGCCCCAAATCCAGATAAACAGTGGCTACTCCAACGGACCGGAAAGATGAATGACGTGCATATCACTTTCACAGATTTGTTGCATAGGAGAAGGTTACAAACACTACAAAGTGTCGATGATGGACTATATAGAGTGGGTGTTTTCAACTATGACTCAGCGTTTGATAAACAATTTTAGCTATTCAACTTGCTCCGAGAGCTCAACCAACTGTGGAATACATATGCAATATACACATCCGATCATGGGTACCATTTAGGACAATTCGGGTTACTAAAAGGAAAAAATATGCCTTATGAATTTGATATCAGAGTCCCTTTCTTCATGAGAGGGCCCGGAATCCCAAGAAACACTTCGTGAGCACCGCTTTTATTCTCTCCCATGTCTGTTTTCATTCTTCCAGATTCCCAGAAATGGTGACTAATGTTGATATAGCGCCAACCTTGCTTCACATCGCTGGAGTTGCCAAGCCAGCGAGAATGAATGGGAGAAGTCTTCTAGAACTTGTTGCATTGAAGAAGAAGAGAAAGAAGTACGCGGCAATGTTGAAACCATGGCGAGACACTATACTCATAGAGAGAGGGTATGTGGGACTGGAAATGAGGTTTCAAGGAAAAGGAAATTAAGAAAAAAGTATTGCAGAAAAATGCCAAAGCTGAAGAAAATTAGAGATCGCTATATAAAACAAAAGAAGAAATTCAACAAAGAAAATCGACTATCCAAAGAATGTAAACGGAGAAAATGGCAACGTGATTGTGTAGAAGGACAGGTAAGAACCATAGTCAATTTTAGAAATCATTGATTTCTTGTAGCTCTGGAAATGTTACTTCACAATTGAAGAACGTTGGAGAATATACAAGTGTAGAGATAATTGGGTAGACCAGTGTCCATGCAGAAGGAAAAGAGAGAGTTTTGGTATTTTTCAAGAAAATGAAGATAATGTTGAAGAATTTTTGGCACATGCTGATCAAGAAAGGTTTGCCGAAGAAAATGAATGGTACCAAGGAGAAATTGAAGAGTTTGAAAACCAGTTCGATGAAGAAATCATGGATTTCGAAGGAAACCATAGAAGCAAACGAGGCATCCTCAGCAAATGCAGTTGTTCCAAAAATGTTTCTCATCCAATGTAATACCACCCAGAAAATATAATAATTCTTGAATCAACTCATTACAGAAAATTACTCGAGCGGAAATTGTCCAAGAAACACTATTTGAAGTACAAAAAAAAGTTGTAAGTTTTATTCTGCGTTCAGTTTCTTACCATAGTTTCACGTTACAGACAAACTGGAAGTTTGAAACCTAAAGATTGCTCACTTCCACAAATGAACTGTTTCACTCATACTGCTTCACACTGGAAAACTCCTCCACTTTGGCCAGAAGAACTTGGAGAGTTCTGTTTTTGTCAGAATTGCAACAAGTTTGTTTTCTATTGCTATCTAGTGTATCCTAATATTTTCAAACTTTCAGCAATACTTACTGGTGCTTACGGACTAAGAACGAAACGCACAACTTTCTCTACTGCGAATTTGTAACGGAATTCATCAGTTTCTATGATTTCAACACCGATCCTGACCAGGTAAATTATGTGATTCTGACAACTAGACGACACGCGACAGCTGCCTTCAATATCAATCTCATTCTTAATTTAACGCTAGTATCTATTTCCTCTCCCCTCCACAGCGCTAATTGATGGGTAGACTCCGCAATTGCTTTCCCCCTGTTTTCATCCCGAAAATCCTCTTTTTTCAGTTGATCAATGCGGTATACTCGTTAGAAATTGGAGTGCTTGAACAGCTCAGTGAGCAGTTACGGAATCTGAGGAAGTGCAAGAATCGGCAATGTGAAATATGGAGTGCATCGCAGAAGTTAAGGTCTCCAACGCTGGTCGACTTGAGAGTCAATAACAAATCCTTCCTGGAACACCAGCATGAGAACACCTGAAACTCCTGACGCAACAAGAACGGGCTAAATTTTCACTTTTGTTTCCAACTCGCAGGTTTTGTCATATGGAATGAGTTTACAAAATTTCTAATCTCTTTGATCATCGCCGTGAAAAAATGTGGCTACCTCAGACACATTTCACTTGAATAAATCTCGCTTTTTCTTTCCGGTTGTCCTTTTCTTCTTCTCTTTTTATCTTACTCAATGCTATGTGCTTTCTTGATAAAATTCTCAAGGATTGAAGGAAGGAAATCATTAGAGCGTTTCCGGGAATGTTCCCACATGTGCATACTTCTCCTCGCTATTGCTTAGGTGAACACTCCTTGACCACACAATTTTCATGGCTCTTGCTTTTCACGAATGCATTAAATGCGCCAAAAAACAGTTCTTGAGCATGAATTCCGGTTAGGTTGAACGAATTCTGCGGAAATCAAGCAGTGTGCTCTGACAGCCGAATCCAGTTTTTTTCAATCAATTCATTCAGTTTTTTTCGATTTATGCGTCAATTGAAAACTTTTCATATTTTCATTCTGTATTGAATTGAACATATAATTACCTATAATTTGAACACAAGACACGCAAAGAAAAGAAATTGATATGATGATAACTAGCAAGTGACACGTATAGATTATGCTCGCGGTGGGAAATTTAGAGGAGGGGACCCGTTGCCATCGAATCTCTGATGATTCATTGCCCACCTTTGTTGTCTCTCGAAATAACCCATCTCCATCTCTAATTCGGCTCCGTTGTCACGATTCTCGTTATTAGGCCGATTGGCGTGATTTTCCAAGCGGTTTTCTTCTTGATAACTGAAAATAACCATGTTTTGAATGGAATAAGGCATTTGCTGAACTTACATGCTATTTGCTTTACAGCAAATTGCCAAATCTTTTCTGGTGGTTTTGTCTTTGAGCGGGAAAATAATTATAAATACGGTGAATAGAATTAGACAATAAATCTCTACAAGATCAGACCCGGAAAAAATTAAGAGAATAACCGATATGAATATTTTAAGAAACCCGTGAGTTATACCCGCAATATAAAGTGATTTAGAATGCAAATAATAGTAGTAAACCCTCAAATCGACATCGTCTCCTCGTTTCATGATTTTATGTTCCTGAAATTCAGTTGAAAACTCTTGATAGAAAACAAAACAATCAAACTCACTGGTATTGTATAAAATATTGAGAAAATCAAGCAGCAAACTCCAATCAAACTACTAAATGAAATACAGATAACATTGGCAGTGATGAAGTGTGGCTTGTATGGATCTTGTTGGAACCAGGTATGAAGACGGAACACAAGCACTGGAGACAATGCAAATGTTGCAGCAGATAATGAAATCACTATAGAGACTACCAATTCGTACACTTCGTGATGATACACGAAGCATAAAAGATTAATAATCCACGCAAATGTTGTAGTGGTTTCAAAAAGACAACTCCACATCCAGATGGATTGTATGCTATCGGTAACCAAATTCTCTACCTCGTCCAATTCATACTGAAAAATATATTTTGAACATTTGGTACATTTGCAACGAACTGTACCAGCTTGGACACGTTCCGACCCATGATGAGAAGGGCATAGACTCCCGAAATACAAAAGTTGAAATATTGAATATTTCGGATCTCTGGGATGACACTCTTCTCCAGTTTTGTAAGGAGAAGCCCAAATACACTCAAAACCAATAAGACGATGAGAGTTGGAGGGGCCAGTGTTTCCCAAGCGAAGCCATTGATAGAGGAAGTGTGGTTGGAAGACATCGTGAAGTTCTTGCAGTGAATTAGTAACTTTTGAAACAAGGGAATCCGAGACGAAAACCAAGCTGTTTATCGAGTAGTTATGGAGACAGCTAGATGAAAACTGCTTGCAAACTTTTACAAACTCCGCCCCAATCACAAGTTCGTAACAAGGATTAGCTGTTTTCAATCGTGGATGACGTTATTTGTCGTGAGAACAAAATGTGTCCATTAGCAACCAAGGAAGAATGATATGGAGCAATTTTCCCGAAACTGATGCCCCACCTTTTTTTCGTGTCTACGGGTGACAGCCGCTGAAACTACCCGAGAGAAACAAAAAAGAAAGAACCTAGCGATGCATAAGAGCTGATGGAGATCTCCACGGCTCACGGATGAAAACTTGTTGTCGAGTTGAGTTGAAAACGAAGAATTATCATAGGTGACTAAAGTTTAGAACAGTTGAAGCAGAATATGATTGGGCAGCTTGACAAACAAAAAAAAATGCCGATGTCCACCGATTACAGAATTTATCTCGAGGGTGAGTTTGAGTGAAAAAAGGGAGATACGTTAGAAAAAATTAGTGTCTTTTGAGTGAATTTACTTGAGAGATACGTATTATTAGATAGATGAAAATTAGGCACAAAAAGTACTCGTATGCTCTTACATGGTACTGTGTCTGGATAGATTCTCTCATCGTACACGACTTTGTAAGATCAGCATTGGGGGCACAAAAAACTTTTGGGCACAAAAAACACACACTACTTTGCGACAAGTACATGGGAGAATTCCGACCTTGTCTACATTTATTCCGCCGAAGACACCTATTGAAGAGCCAAACGCACAAGACCCAACGAGTGACAAGAATGTCAGGAATTGTATCCTGTTGAATGTGCTGGGCGCCTAATTTACGCAAAACAATGCACATGTTCCGTTTCCACGACCCATTATGGAGTAGATTATATTAAGTAAAATTGTCTTTCCTGAAACATGATGGTGAACAGCTCGCGAAGGTTGAAACACGGGGCTGATCGAGCAGATCACCAGCAAACATTCAGGCTGCGTTAACTGGAAGAAGCTTCTACGCTAATGTTCCCTGAAAACCAGAACACTTTTTCGTCCTTTCCTTCTCAAAAAGAATAATACATCTTCATCTCTATTCAAAGAGTAGGAACTGGCACATTGAAAACATTATAATCGAATATTATGATATCTCTGTATACATAACAGTCAAGAACCTGGCTTTATCAGAAAAAGTCGAACCCATATGAAAATAACAAAACATTTATCTATGAATATATACAACAACATTTCACTTTTCTTATATTTTCTGCTCTTCTCGTTTCCTTTCCTCGATGTTCTTCGCACGGTTGCTCTTTGGTAGTGGATTTTCAAATGCTTGAGGATTAGGTGCATATCTGAAAATTATTTGATTATGCCAATTAATAAGAACACAACAAACTAACACTTCAACAGTATTTAACCCCATGAGCCTCTTGAAAATCTTGATCTTTCTTGTGCGTTCTTTCGTAGGTTTGGCTTGAATGATATTGAAAATGATGGTGACTATATTGAACACAATTATAATTATTTGATATCTTTCTTGCAGGTTTATCCAATGACTGGTCAAGAACAGAAAGGGAGTCTTCCATACAGCGTTCCAAGAACAATAAAAAACAATTGGGATCGTCTTTTTGTCTGGTTGATTTGATGCCGCATTCAACACGTCAAAATAAGCAGTAAGCCACTCTCTTACCGTCTTGATCTAAAGCAACACAGTTAAATAGTTTACAGAAATTGTGCCACTTACTCTGATGAATCGCCCACGATATGCCAAGCAGAGATAAAAAATCGAAGCTGATTCGTTGAACAATGCAAAAAGAAGATTCAGAATGACATTGTAATTGACCGAGAAGTTTTGAAGTGCGTGAATGGCCACGCTTTGGAAAAGATAGGAGAATAGTGAAGTGAACGCTGCAATCAGTAGACCAAAGCAACAGAAGAAAATTCTCCACGGTGCGTGGGCCCTCGATCCAGTCTTCGACAAACGAGAAATTGACAGCGTCCAAGCAATAACGGTCAGTAAGTCAAAGATGGAGATGAAATTCATAACAGCAAAAATGGAATACTTCGACCAAATTGTTTCATATCCAATCTGAATGAATAACGAAAACTCTCGAGAAGTGAAACCGAAAAAATATCAAACCTTCTTCAGGATGTACTGTGCCACAAGAGCGAAATGAACCAACAGCGAAAGTGTCAGATTGATTGATACTTGAATGATGATTTCAGTATTTCCTTTCACGTATGAGAACCAAACTATTGCCAGGGCTACGATAAACGAGAGTCCCGATATCGCTTGGAGAATAACTAACACAGTTGGGTTGCTGAGAAGAGCATCAAGTGAAAAGTCTGTTTGATTCATTCTGAAATTTTGAATGTGAAAAAATAGAATAGAACCACAAAATAAAAGTTAATAAGACATTACATAATTTCTTACTAAAACCACGCCCCCCCCCCCCATGGTGCCAGCCTGCTCAGGGGAGCAGAAAAAGGGAAAGAAGCGTGGAAACCCAGCGCCACGAAAAAGAGAATAAGTTGCTAAGTTACACAAAAGACGTGAAGAAATTGGGCTGCAAGAAAGGAGCAAAGAAAAAATTTTTGTAGGAACCAAATGTAGATGAACAAGTTGGCAGATGATTGGGTACAAAAATTCGAAACTGTCCCAATACAAAAACGAGAATGTAGCCAAAATCCAAACACTATTCAATTCAGGGCCAAGAAAAGTCACGCTCCTTTTCTGAAAGTAATTCATCGACACTCAAAAGCCAGAAGTCCACAGCCTAATAGTTCTGGAAGACGTTCTGTCAAATATAATCCGGCGTTCAAAAATGTATTACTGACTGGTACGGAGTGGTACTGGTCAGAAAGATTTAAATAAGGACACTGATAAAGCAAGAGTAGGATTACTCAGAAAGATTCGGTTATATGCAGAAAATCTAGTTTTTCAGCATCTGAGTGATCAGAAAACTTAAATTGAGGACAACGAAGGAAAAAGAGTTTGACTGTTCACGGGTTTCCTAACATTGATAAATGAAAACCAACGTTTCATGATTTCATAAAGGAAGAGCCAGACGAAAAACTACAAAATTCCGGTCAAAACATTAAGAAATCTTATTCTACAAATTGTGTCTGACGCGAGAAAACTACAAGACTGGACATTGAATACATTTCGAGTTTCTTCTTGATCTTAAAATGCCTTGAACTTAAGATGTTCAGAACTTCCAGCATTGAGAGGAAAAAGTAACCGGTCGGAAATCATACTGCGAAGTTAAAACTTTGAGAACTTTGTGAACAAAGGTGTCTTTGAGATAGAAACATTCTATTTCTGATAATGCATAAAACTGCTCCAGTTAATAAAAGTTAACACCCATGACGGGAAAGACCTGCTTGAATAACTTCATTCGATCTAGACATGGTTAACGTGTTCTTAAGGAAATCAACCAATTTCTCAAGCTTTTTCTAGTCTGACATTCTCAAAACTATCACTTCAACTTAGTCTCAGCTACTGAGATGAATGAAGATTCATACCTGTGGGTAGATGTCAAGGGATTAAGACTCGAATTCCGTTTTTTGCTCATTTCGATGACTCAATATAATGTTCATTGAAGAATTTCACGGATATCAATTTAGAATAATCATCCTCGCAAGATTTGGAAGAGGTGATAAAAAAAAAGAAATCGAAAAAAAATGTTGAAAGTGCAATACGAAGAACTGCATCCACATTCTTGTTTAGAATTATTTATTCGGAAACGCGAGCTTACGGTCTGCTGGGAGTAGACTACGATACAAAAAGATGGAAAGAGAGAGAGAGAGAGAGAAATATCATTTTTATGTCTAAGTTCTGCAACGGTGTTGGTAGTATAAGCCTTTTTAAGTAAAAAAACACAGTAAACAATCATTCGGAGGAATTTTGAGGTGAATTATTTAGAACAGAAAAAATTATGTCAGAAACAATTTAATCTGAAAAGCGGTAAAAATAAGAATGTTTGCTCAAGAAGATTTGAGAAATAAGTTGCTTTAAGGTTCGCTGATTCTGACTTTCAAAACTTTTGTTTTTGTTGGCTTCGCTCTGCGTTGATTTCTTCACGAGATCTACCACTAGGTAAGCCATTTCCAGACTGCCGACTGTTGCCATCAATCGTATATTTAGAGCTGTAATTTCTAAATAGAAATTTTAAACTCTACAGGAACTCACACTCTAGCAGTATTGGATCCCAAACAAGCTTTGATGCTATTCTTCCATTTGCCGCTGCTCTTCACAAACGCCTTCCTAGCAGATTTACGAAGCAAATAACTGATTGACACAACCAAACTGAGGAAGCATTGACAAATGAAATGGACTATTCCTTGATCTTGGCTCCAAAATAACATAGCGAATACAGTGACCGACTTGAGTATGCTGTTTGATACCGCGTATTGGAATATCCAAACGGAAGACTTCTTGGATTTGTTTGGGATTTGACGAAGTTTCAGAAAAATGTCAGAAGACTTTGTTTTTATTGATGTAACCTGAAAATCGTTAAGCACTGTTTAATACCACATTTTTTTGCCATACCGGTATATCTTGCCCATGGTTAGAAATGCAGTAGAAAAAGAGTGGTACCAATGACGAGAAACCAAATAACGAACCAAAACTTATGATTAGAATGTGAGAAGGTATGATGGAATTGACCGGATCATTTCGATAGATATAAGCAACATAAGAAACACCTGCCGAACAAACAAAGCTAGATGCCATGAATAATGCTCTGATAGGATGTTTGACCCAATGAGGACCAGACATGGACCGGATTCTCATAATCAATAACCATGCACATACACTGAAGTTATCCAAAATTGATATACAAACCATCAATACGTTTATGCATCCAGTCAACAAATAGATTTTACTGAAACCAATCTGAAACGTCAAGCAAGCCTAGAAAACAACTTTAGTTTGATATAAGTACCTGAGTGAGGAAGAATCGAGCAACGAGAAACGAAGATGTTTCTAACAACAATGCAATATTCCAGTAATGTTGCCGATTGATGAGATGATTGTCTTTTACGTGTGCAGCGAATACAATGAAAATTGGCAGCAGAGGTGTAAGAATTGTTCCAACCATTAAGAGGATTGTTCCTGTCCAATTGGCCTCGGCGGGACCACCTCCGGTAAAGGAGTTGGTCACGTTCATAGAGCCCAGTCTGTAACCAATCCTATAATTATGAGTTGCGGAAGATAATCGAAAGGACAAAATGATCTGCCCAAGGCAAAGTGGAGCACTGAATTATGATGAAAAAGTAGGTGGGAAAAATGGAACGACGTCTATTTCTGTGTCAAAAAAAACTAAGGATAGCAATATCGGAGATTGCAAACAGAATAACTCCAGAATCAGAACATAGGAGGCAAAATGGTACTGTAGGCATTCTTCACTTTTACTCTTCCAGTCAAACAAGTCTTCTCCCGACCACCTGGCAAACTAAAAGTTGACTGTCAAAACTCCTACCTCAAATTGGAGGCCTCCGGAAATGACCTGCGCATTCCTGACAAAAGCAGCATTCTAGACACCCGAAAGTCGGTAAATCAGAATACTAGATATAGAGGCTTCTTCGAAAGTAATCCGGTGTTCAAAAATGTATTACTGGCTGATACGGAGTAGTATTGGTCAGAATAGATTGGATTAAAGACGCTGATAAAGCAACGGATTTCAGTTTTTCAGTTTCAAACTTTTCAGAGCAGAACGAAGATAGACAAGAAACTACAAGACAGTGGACAAAACATTTAGAAATCTCATCCTATAAATTTTGTCTGACGTGAGGAAGATACAAGACCGGACATTGAATACATTTTGAGTTTCTTCTTGATCTTAAAATGCCTTGAACTTAAAGTGTTTAGGTCCGCAATAAGAGGAATAAGTAATCAGTCGGAAATCATACTGCGAAGTTAAAACTTTGAGAGCTCTGTGAACAAAGGCGTGTCGTTGAGACAGAAACATTCTATTTCTGATAATGCATGAAACTTCTCCCGTTAATAAAAGTTAACACCCATGACGGGAAAGACCTGCTTGAATAACTTCACTTGCTCTAGACATAGTTAACGTGTTCTTAAGGAAACAACCAATTTCTCAAGCTTTTTCTTTGACGTGAGGAAGATACAAGACCGGACATTGAATAAATTTCAACTTTCTTCTTGATCTTAAAAGTGCATGTGCCAGTCGGTGTCCAAAATAGAATCTATTAAAGGTAGCTTATAACCCGAGGCAAATATAGAAAAATGTGAAAACCGAATCTGGAATTTTTTGACAAAAATGGTCGATTCCAAATCTCAAAAGTTTGATGGCGTGTTGAAAATAAAGACAAAAATAAAAGCGAAGGCGTTGAGACAGACACATTTCATTTCTAAAAATTAATAAAACTGCTTGAATTCAGAAATATTAGAATGAATGTCTGGCCAAAACTCAAATTACTTCACACGTTCTAAACATGGTTAACGTTTCATGAAAAACTATTCACTTCTAAAGGCTTTTTGGGTTTCACGAAGCGTTTTTTGTATTGATGTTTCTAAGGAAACCTGAATAGAAAGGAGTATCAAACCTCTCTCTTCGAATGAATTATGAGAGATTAAGAGTTGAGTGGCGGATTAAAACTCGGGCATCCATTAGACAAGATATTCTCTGAAAGTATCTTTGTCCGATAAAAAAATGATGAATTACTTTTTTTCACACCTTGATTGGCATTCCTGGAGGGCTTAATCAACGGCTCTCAATACTAATGAGGTGAAAGGGGTGATATGAAAATGAGAAAAAAAGTGGAATGCGAGATCGAAAAGGGATTTCACTACTCGAACATTTTCAGAACTATAGTGTTGTTGGAATATTTATTCAAAAAAGGATGAATGGAATATATTTTTAAAAAACAAGCATAATGGAAAACAAAATTATTCGATTCTCTTGTAGTATCTGCGACCTTCCACTCCATTGAAACTCATTTTCTGAAAATGAAGTTGATCAAATCATGGGTTTTCGTTTGAAAAATTACCTGAAGAAGCCACTCTCCATCGAAATAGTATTCATAGGTTTCTTCCTTTGCTTCACCTTCTTCCAAAGGCTTGTGGTGTTCAAACAAATGTCCATCTTTCAAAGTGAAGATGATCTAAAATATATTTCAGGATAATATGAGTTTCAGACTTATTCAAAATGCTATGCAGTTCACATAACCAATTTTGAAGCGCTACTCACGCGAACTTTCTAACAAACTCACTTCGTGTCTAGTGCTGTCCAGTCCTTCTCCCTCGAACTTCTGTCCAATTTGAACATTTTTGTAGAACACATCCTTCTTTGAAGTCAGATTAGAATAATCGAACGTGTTCTTATTGGTAGTTTTAGTGAAAATCTTCTTAAAAGTGGCAAAAGTGACAAGTTTACGAGTAAACCATCCGTATCCTTTGGCTGTCAAATACTCATCAAAGTTCTCCGAATGATCCAAATCAAACTTTCCAAAGAACTTTTCTGGAAGAACATCACCGGCAGAACGAGTTGACCGTTGGTTAGAAGCTGGAGACAATGGGGATCCGGAATTCGGGATAACAGTGTTAGTATCAGTTGCAGCTGCTGCAGCAATAACTGCGGCTGATGAAGCAGCGGCAGCAGGATTCACTGCTATGCTTTCAGAATAAACAGCTCCAATCAGGAAAAAAAAGAAGAATATTTTAGCGGGCATCATCTTATCTCGTTCAATTGAGCAACTGATGGATGAAAGGGTTTGATGGAAGTGTAACTCCGCCCTATCTTCAATTGATAAACAGAACAACAATAACAATTTTCATCACATGGTGATGCTTTCGCAATGATCAGCTTTCAGAACTCTAATGAAGAAGTGATTTCGGCGATTTGTTTTTCATAGGTTTCAATCGCTGGCCTCCAATCTAACATCTAAAATGACTACATTGTCATTTTGTCCATTTCTATTGAAATCCACATCTACTAGCAATCATCGGTGTCTACAACCGAACTGATCTCCTCGAGCTCAAGCACCGCCGAACGTTAAATTGGGATGTACATCTGATACCTGTAACTACAAACTCCAATCTTGCTAATCTTAAACACCCACGTCCTAAACACACATTGTAACCAATTACGTGTTTCAGGTGGGAAAATTTAGTTGCCATTGACGTACTCCTGGGAATACTACAAGATATCAGATGTCTTAAGGGAAAGCTCTATTTCTGTAGAATAAGCTGCGATTGAAAGAGCAAAAACATTGTTGAGAAATTTTCAGAATGAAGGGGACCAAAAATTTATGAAAATCAAATAACACTATGAAGAAAGGAAGAGTTGTTTCATCATTTATAAAAGTCCTATCATTGCGGAATTTCGTCTGGAGTATACAATGTAACATATCCGATGTACACAGAATTGATGAGTTTTATTCATATCGTTTGAAAAACCGTCGCCCTTCAATTCCTTTGTAACTCATTTTCTGAAAGTTTTGGTTACGTGTTTTCACATTTACAAACATGAAAACTCACTTGGACCAACCAATCTTCCACGAAATAATATTCGTAAATCTCGTCTCCCACTTCTCCCTTCTCTAAAGGTTTGTGATTTTCAAACAAATGGCCTCTTTGTACAGTGAACGTGATCTGTTTAAAATTGTATAAACCTTTCGTTCAAGTGAGAATGATTCAACCTCTTTCTTTTTGCTGTCCAAACCTTCTCCGATAAATTTTCTGCCAATTCGAATTTTTCTGTGGATTATGTCTTTCTTTGAGGTCAGATTTGAGTAGTCAAACAAGTATTTGTTAGCTGATCTGGCAAACACTTTCTTGAATGTTGCTAAGTTTACAAACTGTCGTGTGAGCCATCCATATCCTTTGGCAATCATATACTCATCAAAGTTCTCTGAATGGTCCAACTCAAAACTGCCGTAGAACTTATCGGGAAGAGTATCATTTGGGAGAGAACGTCCACGACGAAGGTTGACCATTGATGATGTCACTGATGGTATCTCAATAAGATAAGATACTACATCAGTAACAACAGTAATTGCAAAGAACGAAAATAGAAGACAACTTTTATCAAACATTATCAGCTGTTTGGAGAAAGAAGACAAAGGATTCCAGATTTCAGACCCAAGATTCGAAAGTTTTCACGCGTCACTTGTCATTTCAAAATTAGAGGAACAATTGTTTTCAATGGTCCCATTGACAACAAACAACGGAAGGAGGAAGTAAATTCTACAGATTTTTCCCCACGGAAACTAGTTTTGATAACGGAATGTTCGAATCACAAATCGTTTTTGGAGACTTTTGAAGATCAGAATTTCATTAGAATTCAGAATTGCAGTTCATAAAAACAGAAAATTGAAATAAAGCCATAGAAATCACAATACAAATAATTTATGGAAGTCTCTTGTAGTATCTGCGTCCCTCGACTCCTTTGAAGCTCATGCGCTGGAAGAAAAGGGGAATTAGATATAACAAATAACTATCAGATAACCCAAGAAACTTGAATTTGTTATTTAGAATAGCTTCATACTCACCACAAGAAGGAAGTCTCCGTCGAAAAGGTACTCGTAGGTCTCTTCCTTAGCGTCTCCTCCTTGAAGTGGTTTGTGGTGTTCGAACAAATGTCCATCCTTGAGGGTGAAAGTAACCTGGAAGCAATAAACTTGTGAGAATGAGAAGAAAACAACAAATAGAACAGAAACACGTCACAAATATCAGGAAAAAACTAACCTCGTGCTTGGTGCTGTCAAGTCCCTCTCCTTCGAATGATTTTCCGAGTTCAACATTCTTGTAGTGAACGTCCTTCTTTGAAGTCAAGTTGGAGTAATCGAAGAGATTTGGTTTGTCAGTCTTGGTGAAGATCTTCTTGAAGGTGGCGAAGGTGACAAGCTTACGGGTGAACCATCCGTATCCCTTGGCGGTGAGGTACTCATCGAAGTTCTCAGAGTGGTCCAAGTCAAAGGATCCGTAGTACTTGTCCGGCAAGTTGGCAGCAGAGGCAGTGGCTACTCCAAGAAGGAGAACGGCAAGAGCGATTTTGGCACACATGATTGGTGAGGTCGATGAGAGAACGACTGACGATGTAGTGGACTGTTGGCTGTGTGTCGACGTTGGACAGAAGCTCCGCCCACATGCACAGTGGTAAACACACCGATTCTATGACGGGCAGTGCAACCCACATGTCGATTGCGTTGCAGATTATCACGATGGACTGGTGAACTCGGATGCGTCAAAAAAAGAGTGTGAGATTGAAGAGAATCAGACATTTTAATGTGCCATTGGATGAGGCGATTTACATCGGACATTTCGTGATTCTTCGTTTCGGATTAAAAAAGAAAAGAAAAAATGAAGATGGATTGGTTGGCGCATCATTGAAAAAAACTGCAAAAAGCATACTTTGATGTTTCACATGTGTAATCCGTTAGGATCTCTGGGAAAGCATGGAAAAAAAACTTGGTATTAGGCGGATTTGTGTGTTTTGTATCACATCCTTGTTGAGATAATTCTTGACCTCACTTCACTTTCCCCTTTCTTCGATTCTTATCAGATACAGTCCGTAGTTTGATGCTATTCCCCATGCTAAGATGAGGAGATAAAGATGATGGATTGCCTTTTACAATGCTTTCTTTGAACAGTCCTTTCTGTTCAAAACACACATATATCAGAAGGATTTACCACCTTTCACGTACATCGGTCAATCTAATCTTGGCGTTTTTTGTTCGGCTACATTAGACCCGTCTACTTTGTACCCTTGATGAATTAGTTCTTTTTACTCTCCAGTGGTCTTTGTCAATGTTTGATCGCTAGCCGTTCAATCTTTTTTGTTCAAATTCCAAAAAGTTCAAATCGAAAACTGTGAACAAAGGGGAAAAATAATGATGTTTATTGAACAAAAAAACTTAAAATCAAAGAGAATCAAATAAACAAGTAAACACATATTTTGAAGTGATGAAAAATAGGAGTTAACACTGGATCGTTTGATCACACATTCTACTTCTTGGATCTCTTGAACCAACGACGGCATGTGATTCCGTTGTTCACCATTTTCTGAAAATAGAATTTGTTTGTAAAAAATAGAATTTTGAAAAACAAATAGGTGAGAAAAGTGCATACCATGACAAGTTGATCGTCTTCAATTGTGTAGTAGTAGGTTTCAGCACTGTTGGCTGGGTCGTTGAGACGGATGTGGTGCTCAGACAATTGCCCATCTTTGAAGGAGAAAGTGATCTAAATGATGAATTTTGTGAATTTTGTAGTTTATGTCGGATGAAAACGGAGTCATTACCTTATGTGGAACACCATCAAGTCCTTCCGCTTCGAAAGTCTTGTCAAGCTCCCATCCGTGGTACAGAGTGTTCTTCTTTGAAGTCAAGTTTTCCAAATTGTATCTACAAAAAACCAATTTGGAATCAATCAATAAATCATTTTGATCACTCACTTTCCTGGAGTTTCATTCTTGGCGAGAACCTTTGTAACCTTAGCCAATTTGATCATTTGTCTCACAAACCAGCTGACTCCTAAACTTTTTTTTTTTGAAATTACACAGATATAATGAATTAGATCACCTTTGGCTGCCAAAAACTCATCAAAGTTTTCACTTCTGTCCAACTCATACTTTCCAAAGAACTTCTCTGGAATTTCAGATGCTGCCTCCACCATTGTTGCTAAAAAGCATACAGAAAATAAGGCTAGATACAGTTTCATGATGAATTAGATGAATAGGAGCACACAGTTGGTTTAACAAATGGACAATGAGATTTTATCAATGAGAGTGGGATTTTATCTGACTAGATTCTCTCTTCTTGATTTATTACTTGGCACACGGCCCGACATTTGATATTTGAGAGCATCTGTTTTGCAACATTTGACCTGAGAAATCGAATGTGCTTTGAGCACAGAATACATAAAATTGCATCATTAGAAGAAGGGATCAATTGGAAACTCAAAAAAAAGAAGATAGAAAACAACATGCACAACTAATACTCATGAAGTGTACAGTTGTATAAATATGGGTTAGAAATGATAAAATAGTGGTGGACAGTTGTTATCAGTGTTATGCAGCACCGTCATCACTTGCATAAGATGATTCGGCGCAAAATATCGGAGAAAATTGATAATTAATTTGTGTTTACGCTAAAAGTAGCACATAATTCTATTGATTTATGACAGTTTTGTGGCATGTAGCTTCTATGGAAAAGTGTTGGTAAAGAATGTGGTTTGGTAGAAGGAAAACGAATGTTTGATAGAAAATCCTGAACAAACAACAGATTTCAATCTCTGTCTATCGGTGGGAGGGAGTATCCAATATAATTATTTTTTTATTGGATTGTCTAGAATAAAGAAACGTTTCTAGATATGTTGATTAAAAATGATACGGATTAGTTTCATTCTTTGTAAAATTACTATTAAAGGCTTTGTTATAACAGACTAGCTTATTCTCTGAGAGTCTAAAATTCACCTGGAAGCGTTCCGATCTTTTACGATGATTTGATTCAGTTTTTTAACAGTTCTGTCCATAAAAAAAATCAACTAACATGATTTATTATCGAAAAAATTACAAAAATGTACTTTAAAAGTTATTGCCATTGAATTTAATTACGTTTCTCTAGTGGATTTAATTCATGTTCCCAATTTGTCATTTCTCAATAATGTCCATAATCGTCGTCTTCATCTGGATGGTCTCCTGCATCCAATCCAACCTCCTCATAGTCTTTCTCCAAAGCTGCTAAGTCCTCTCGTGCTTCACTAAACTCTCCTTCTTCCATTCCCTCTCCAACATACCTTAAGACACTTTTTTCCAATCAGATCTCTAATTTTCTTCTGACTCACCAATGAACAAATGCTCTCTTGGCATACATCAAATCAAACTTGTGATCAAGACGAGCCCATGCCTCAGCAATTGCTGTTGTGTTTGAGAGCATGCACACAGCACGTTGTAGTTTAGCTAGGTCAGCACCAGGGACCACAGTTGGTGGTTGATAGTTGATGCCGACCTGTAGATTTGTGATTTGTGATTCGTGATAAGGTAAATAAAATAAGATGATAAGAAAAAAGGAAAATGAAAATAACCTTGAATCCGGTTGGGCACCAATCGACAAATTGGATTGAGCGTTTTGTCTTCACTGATGCGATTGCAGCATTTACATCCTTTGGAACAACATCTCCGCGGAAAAGGAGGCAACATGCCTAAAAATGGATTATAAACAGTGAACCAGAATTGAATTGATACCATATATTTTCCTCTTCTTGGGTCGCATTTCACCATTTGTGCTCCTGGTTCAAAACATTGTTGAGTGATTTCAGCAACCTAAACAATTTGGGAATTCTCAACTTTTTATATTGAAAACTAACCGTCATTTGCTCATGGTATGCTTTTTCTGCTGAAATGATTGGTGCATAAGTTGTCAATGGGAAATGGATTCTCGGATATGGAACCAAATTAGTTTGGAATTCGGTGAGATCAACATTCAAGGCGCCATCAAATCGGAGTGATGCAGTGACCGAACTGATAACCTGAAGAACTAAAATATTCTTTCCAGCTCAAAAAATTTAAATTTTACCTGAGCGATCAACCGGTTCAGGTTGGTGTAGGTTGGTCTAGCCAAATCCAGGTTTCTTCTACATATATCATAGATCGCTTCATTGTCAACCATGAATGAACAATCAGAGTGTTCCAAAGTGGTGTGGGTGGTAAGAATTGAGTTGTACGGCTCCACCATACTAGTTGAAACTTGCGGAGCTGGATACACACAAAACTCCAGTTTACTTTTCTTTCCATAATCCACCGATAATCGTTCCATCAACAGAGCAGTGAAACCACTTCCGGTTCCTCCGCCAAATGAATGGAACACCAAGAACCCCTGAAAATATAGCAATATATTTTGTTTTGATTTTAGATATTCTACCTGAAGTCCCCTACAATTTTCCACTAGACGTCGTACTCGATCCATAACAACATCAATGATTTCCTTTCCAATTGTATAATGACCACGGGCATAGTTGTTAGCAGCGTCTTCTTTTCCAGTGAGAAGCTGTTCCGGATGGAATAACGTCTTGTACGTTCCGGTGCGGATTTCATCTACAAATGATAGACTAGTGGATGCAATATAGTTGAAACGATTGTTTATGAGAACATGCTAATAGACGACTAAAATGGTGATTCATATGATAAGTGGATGTTCAGAAAAGTGCTAAAATGTGATGTTGTATAAGAGTTAGTATGGTCAGCTAGAGTGTTGAATGCCATATTCTGTTTCCGAACGTTTCCCAAAGTTAAGCACTCGGTTATTTGATACTTTGAATTTCTTCTGACTTATTGAATTAACAGTGTGTTTTTTTCATGATAGCTCACTCAAAAATGCACTTCTTATTCTCATCTCATACTACACTTCCGTTCTACACTACGCCTCAATCGGTTCAAATAGCCTTATAATCGACACCATTTGAATACATATATATGAGCATCAATCAAGACAATGATCGTTTTCCGCATGCCCAATTTTTACTGCAAAAGGTCTTTGTCAAGCATGCGCGCGCCGCCAGGACGTAATTGCTCAACACTCTTTTTGGGCATTCTTACCAATTGGGGTAGGCTCCAAATCCACCATAATAGCACGTGGCACATGCTTTCCAGCCATCGTTTCCGAGAAGAATGTGTTGAAGGAATCATCCTCGACACCTGGAATTTGAAAGAATTTGCGGTGTTGTTGGCGTTATATAAGGAATCAATTGGTCAGGAGAAGTAGTAATCAATTAGAAAGCTTTAGTCAGAGTGGATGTTAACATACCTAAGCTGTCTTCTTCATTCATCATTCCGTCGGGTTGAATTCCATGCTCGAGACAGTATAACTCCCAGCAGGCATTACCCATTTGAACGCCAGCCTGCCCAACATGGATAGAAATAACCTCACGCTGAAATTGAAGGCTTTGTAATGCTCTAAATTTGTCAAGATGAATAACTTACCGAACGGTTGTTGACCATTTTGACAGAAAAAGAGCCAGAAGCAAATATGAAGAAGTAGTCAAATCCGAATCCAGAAAGACGGATTCAAATTGTAGAGTGGAGGGCGGCGCTTTCAGGATGTAGGTAATCGGTGTGTGCGCGACATACTCCGTGCCACGGCTCCATCCCCTCTTCTCTGCCGTCTCCAAGACTTCACTTCATGTTCTGTCCATGTAAATGCGATGTGGCTCAGAAGTGATGAGAAGAAATGTGTCACGCCACATAAGATTATGTGAAGATGAAGATGAAGAGAAAGACGTTTTCCGGAAAGAATTATTAACAAGATGGATATTTATAATGAAGTTATTTAAACGAAGAAAGACAGATTTTGAAAAAATGCAATAACTTGCAGGTGCCTCAAAAAGAATTGAGTGTGATTATCAGCTATGAAAAAATGCGGATCATACTGAAACAAAACTTCTCATACCACTAACAAACTTGTTTTATTGGAAACAAACCTAATTCAGTTGTTTACCTAATCTAATTTTGAATCTGAAATCATGACATACCTATTTTGTGACGTTTGTTTGTTTGTTTCTTATCACCAGCATGTGTTGCTTGAGTTTCAGGTGAAACAATATAAAAGGGTAGTTTAATTACCTTGAGCAAGTTCTCCCTAAAACAGAACTATGAAAATAAAATCCAGTTTTTCAGAAAATTCAGAGCACATTGAGAACTTTTTGGGTATTCCATTAAACATTCTGATTTGAATCGTTCATGGTCACACTTGAAATAATTCGAAAACTTGCAAACTTTACGTAGTTTGTGGCACGTACTTTTTTTGCGGAATTCAACTGAAATCTATGTTTAGATCTTCAAATCGAATTTCAACTTGACGAAATCACACGTAGAGTTCTTCTATTCCTCGCCTAACAAGTTTTTGGTTCTGAGGTTCTTCTGACTTTTAGAAATTCGTTGCCAAAGATTTCCCTGCCTATTGATGATGTCAAGAACATGAGTGCCGTAGACATTTCAAGGTTATTGGATCAAAGTATCAAGAAGAAACAAAGACAGGGTAAAAACTGTGTTCACAAGTTTTTGTTTGACATGACTGTGTGGTCTCCAAATTTGCAAGTTCTTCTCGACAGATTCCCTTTACAAGTACAGACCCAATCTGAAGTGTTTACCATTTCTTTTCATTTTTCTCGTCTGCCGACTTCGTAACGTTTCCTTTTACAGATTTTGACCATCTATCATCTTTTTTTGAAAAACAAATTATATCGAAACGGCATGTCTAACCAATTTCGGAAACCAGACGTAAAATGCGCCGACATGTTCTTATTTCACAGCCCATCCAAACCCAATTGAAACATATTCGCTTTACCAAATTACACACACACATACATGACAAGCCGTTGCAAAGTGTGTGTAATTCCAGTTTCGTCTGATCATCGCCCATCTATAGTAATGAGAAATTCTTGCCGTCACTTGAACTTACGCTTCATCTTCAAAGTGCCTTCACTCATTATGGTCTTTTGGCGGTGTGAAAATGATGATGATCGAAGATTTCTAAACCGTTTTTTAGGATACAACACAAAACGTTAGGCGAACAGTTCCAAAAGCAACTCAAGTATTTTTGATTCGCTGAATATTCCAAATCACATTTAAAACATTCACATCATTCACAACCCACTATTGTTACTCATCCTCTGTCCTTGATGCTTCATTTTTCTGACTTACCCTAAAAACCCGCAAAAAACCGTTCTAGACTAGTTTCACTCGCAAGATACCCCCATGTCTCATTACACTTTCAGTGAAACCTGTGTTCTGACCTTTGTCAAAGAACAATTTTTATTTTTTCTTCCGTCTACCTAATTTTTGTAGAAGCTTTTTCTAAAAAATCTCAAATTTTCAGTGAAAATCTGTCTGGAACTGTTGTAAATGTAGATGAGGCTTGTTGTGCTCATCTATCTCGTTTTCATCGTTCTTTCAAGTGGTCATATTGTGAAACGGCAGGCGACGAATGACATTTTTCAAGATGTCGTTCGACAGAAAACACGAGGAAATAAAATTCAACAGGTATACTTTTAGTGTTTCGACCTTATAGTTTCAAGTTGACTCTGCCAATTTGGTTACGTCACAGACGGAACTATTTTCAAAAGTTCAATTTGAACAAAGTTCAACAACTTTCTGGAGTTGTTTGAAAAATTGAAAAGGAAGAGCTGTAGTTGAGAAATCAGCACGAAAAAGTTGGTAGGAGTTTAGCATAACAAAAAGGATCAATTCAATTTTGAAAGAACGGAGCTCAACTTGAATCTTGAAAGACTGTGTTTGATTTTCCGTTTCTATAACCCGGCTGTCTTTTATGATTTCTCCAGTTTTTTCTCTGAAATCAGGAAGATATTCAGGAAAGATTGACGAATTATAGTTAAGTCAAAGGCTAGATTGAAACTTTGCATAAATTTTAATACTGCTGTTTCAAGAAATATTCTTTCCGTTTCAGTGCCCTTGTGTGATTCACCCAGACTCTCAACAGTGCATCTCATATGATTCCCGTTATATTGCTGTCAACTATGAAGAGGCGATCTTATCCTTCCTCGATCTTTCCAAACATAGCAGTAACGTTGCCCCTCTAATTGTAAGTTTCACCGCCTGTTTCAAAGGTCATCGATATTATCTTAACTTTTTTTTGCAGAACAGTAACACGTTTTCCTGTCGAACTCAAGAATGTCAGCAATGTTACTCCCTGCTTTATCGTAAACTTGATAATCTTGGTTTCATTCCTTCAGATTACAGGTGAATTTGTAGAAATCATGCGGAAATCACGTTGTATAATCAATATTTCAGATCTTCAATCCCTGTCCTACCTCAAGCTCAAGTTAATCCAAATTTATGTCCGCGTTACAATTTCCCGAAGCCAGTTATTGCTCCGGTTGCTCCAGCCGCAATACCCGGATACCTTCAAAGTTTGATAAGTGCTGGTCGCCAATTTCGTAGTACAATTTCTCCACAATCGTCTTCTACACGTTCTCGCTCTAGTCAAGGATCTCCTCCGTCCGCATCTCCTCCAGTTGGTTAGAAATAACCTAACTAAAAAATTTTCGTTGTTTCAGATTCCTCAAAATAATCGAAACAACAATAGGAACAACAACAACCAAAATAATCAAAATGGCAATTCTCCAAATAACCCAAATGGGAATTCTCCAAACAACAACCGAAACCAGAATCAAAATCAGAGAAACCCCCAAAATATGCAAGGACAGCGTAATTTCAATCAGGTAGGATGGGGAACTAATAGTCAATTATTGAAAATACCCTTACAGAACAACCAATTACAAAACCAAAGAACACAATTCCGAAACAATCAGGCACAGAGGAACAGGTTCCAAGCCCAACAAAGAGCAAACAATTTTCAAAACAATTTCCAACGAAACCAAAACCAAAATCAAAATATCCAACCAAGACCTCAACAACAGTTTCAACCACCAAGGCAGCAACAACAATTCCAGCCACCTAGATTCCAACAACCTCAGCTGCAAAATCCCAGACCATTTCAAAATTTCAACGGAGTACAACAACATTGGAATGGTAAGATATTGATTATAAGTGAGACTTAATCAAAAGAACTTTGAACTTTCAGGCAGATTCTGGGAACCAGTAAGTAACGCTGTGGGAAACGGTGAGTGAAATAATTGAAAAAGAAAAGTTTTTCAAAGCTCGTGAGCTCATGTTGTGCATGATTCATGAGTGTCTGGGTTTTCTAACTTGTTTTTGTGGTCATTCAGCGGTAAAGGAAATCAGATACTCTAATGAGCAAGTCTCAATGAACTATGAACAACACATGGGAGATCTAGGAAAAGATAATTGTTAGAAACTTCAAAGTGATAGTTTAACTAAAAAAATCTAAAAGTTCAAAAGTTAGTCGACTGGACCAAGTTTCGGTAGTTACACGTTTCCTAAAACCAACCGAATTTTCATGTCCCTTGATTTTTTTTGAAACTGAAAGAAGTTTTATTCAAACGCTTTCCTATTCCCTGAATGTTTATTTGCAGAGTCAAGTTTCATTTAATTTTTTCATTAGATTCACAAAAACATTTCTAGCTGTGGGTAATGGATGGCAAGGCGGAAACGGATGGGGTCAACAAGGAAATGGTGCTGGTGGAGGATCCCCTCAACCTCCTTTCCAAACTGCTCCCGCCCCAGCTCCTGCTGTTCCTCAACCACTTCCTTGGACAGGTGGTAATGGAGGATTTGGTGGAAACGGAGGATTTAATGGAGGTTGGGGTGGTGGTGGTTCTGGTGAAAACAATAACAATCATGGATTTCTTGGAGGATTATTAGGAGGCTTTGGTTTCAAGAGTGAGAGAGAGACACCTTGTTTGTAGTATTCTAAATGTTGTTCACAGATCGACATAAAAGAGCTGATCCACCAACAGTTATTGGAAAGAGATTCACCATAAATTGCATGCAAAGAGGAGATTCTGAGGATGATATGTTAGCATTATGCGGTATTCATATGGATTTCGGATTGAAAAACTGAAATTTTCATGTTTTTCAGGGTCATGTTGGACTTGGAGGCAGTTGCCTGAAAACTATTTTCCAAGAATTATAAACGAGTTGAGCTGTAAACCCGATGATTATTGTTTGTCAGGTAAATGAAAACAGATTTCAAATCGAAAACAAATTGAAGTCATTCAGGATGGGGAGAATGTGTTCAACAATACCGAAACGTGGACGTCCTCCGTCGTGATAATGGACGTTGGGTGCCAACAGTCATTACAACATCCACGTGTTGTGACTGTAGAGTTCGAGCGGGTACAGAAATTCATTCTCTTGTAATTGGTGATAAGCACTGATGAGGCACCAATCGGAAGCAATTATTTCACGTTCTCACATGCTCATTTTCCATTTCCGTCTCTATTCTTTTTTGTTCTATTTCCGCTTTTTTATTATCTATACAACCCATATTCTTCTTCATTTTTTTTATTTTTATGCTTTCAATTTTTCAATGGTAACATATAATAAAACCCCACAAAAATTCTGTCATTGCCTCGTTTTATCTAGTGAATTGGCAGCAATAAACATTCCTCTGGTGTCATTTATATCGACTTCGATACCATCGATCACTTCAGTTTCTCGGAATATTGTGCCTCAACTTTCAAAGTCTTTCAGCGAAACGAAGCGCCTACAGCCATTATCATCAAAAACGGGCCGTGCGGTCATAAATATGATAAAAATAAGAAACATGCTATTTCGTAGTTTTCCTTCTTCCTCGCTATTGTTCAGTTTCTCCTTGAGTCCTTGGAAATTGTGCAAAGAATATAAATTAGATGGGATTCTTCCCCGCGCTTCTCCTCAATGTTTTTTACTTATTCAAACCCAAAGGCAGCTGCCAATCTGTGAGTAGGGTGTGCAAGTGTGAGCAACGCCGGGGTTTAGCCGTCTCTGTGGCTTTTATATGCCACGCTTCTTTCGTGTCCCAGTTTGTTATTCGGACACCGCTCTTTTCATTTTTTTCTCAGCTTTCAGGATATCAATTCAAATGATATGAGTTGCACGTGCGTAAAACCCTCATTTCTTTATTATTCATAACAACTTAACCTTGAACGTCCTTGAAAATGAAATCATATTTGAGAGGAAAATCTGATTTTTTTTTCTTGAAATGTATGTTTGTCTAATTCTACTATTCAACAAACATGGGCTAGTAGACAAGAGTGTAAATATCAGAGAAGGTAGAAAAAAACAACTCGGCGACACCAAAAACCAAAAACTCAGTCTAATCCTTAACACTTTTTGAAACAGATTTATGAAGTTTTAATATTATTTTCTCACAAGTTTTCTCTTAATCATTTTTCTTAGGAAGTCAAATAAGGATTAGTCAAAATACTTTGGATTCTAAATTTCTCGAATAATTTTAAGAACTCATTACTGAAAAGAGAAATTTATTGCTCTAAAATTATTAGCCTAAAATCATTGAAACACTAACTTTTAGTAGTCTTTTATTCTCTGAATTCTTCATAATCTATTTTCTTCAAAAGAACAAAAGATGAATAAGGGCCATAAAAGTGAAGTAGTGATAGATATTTTCCATTCAAGTTCGTCATTATCGGAAAACAATTTGACGTTGATGTGAAAAAAAACTATTGTGTTTGACCGCACCCTTTCTTTTTTTCCGGGGTGGAATCGTTGTTGGCCGTTGGACGAATCGTGATTCATACGAATTCCCTATGGGATTTTATGACGTTTTTCGAAACCCCCTCCATTCTTTTCTACCAACGTGTATGGAAATTCGAGTACAATTCTCTCAATTTACGAAAGTTCTATTCCGAGTCTTTTTTTTCCTACCTGAATTCTACGAGAAATGCCTAGCGCGGAGATATCATTCGTGAAAATTTTGTTCTAATACGGCCAAAACTGCTGCCGTAAGGTGGCCGTCACCTGCCATCAACACGTGTGTTTACCCCCAGTTGGTCGCCCACTCTCTTTTCTTTTCTTCCCCTTTTTCTGGTGTATATATGCAACGACACTCCGTTTCGCTAAACAGCATGCTCTCGATTTTGAATATAGCCATTCTCGCGCATCAAATCTCCCTGTTTTCATATCCAATGTCCATTACTTTTTCTGTTTCCGCTAGTCATTTATTTATTTCCACGTCATGTAAGTCAATCATTGGTTCTCTTTCATTCTGTCCTCAGTTCTTTCCATTCAAATAAGCTATACAGGTGAATAACATGTTATTTTTCAGCAACTGCAAAATGAGTGACAATACAGTGGCAAAAGTCGGTTCAGACAGCGAGCAAATCGATGAATCAGTCAACCACGAGGGAGAGCCAAAGCTGAGTAAAAGTCAAAAGAAAAAGGCAAAGAAGCAACAAAAGAAGAATTCCGAATCGAACCACGTCGAGAGCGAGAATGAGGCTCAGCCATCTATCGACAAGCCGCTTACTATCGATGTATCTTCTGGTCATCCGTCGACAGAAACATCCGAAAACACAAAAGAGGATGAGAAGGAAGCCGCGAAGAAAAAACAACAAGTTGTGCCGATCATCCAAAGGTTCGATGTCGATGGCAAGCAAATCAAAACTATCGCTGGCAACATGGGCGTTTTCCTTGGCGAGATCACTCCACACAACATTCTTGTGAGTTGAATTTTTTTTTCCTCCTAGAAAACTGCTGAGTAAACTTGTGGTTGGAGGATTTGAGCTGAAATAGAGCACAAAACCAATACTTCTTGTGAAGAAGCCTGAAGACTTCCTAATAGGCCTGCGCTCATGGGTTGCTAAATTTCTTTTTGAAAAATTGAGTTTCATAGCAGTTAAATCACTTCAAAGTCTATGGCGACTTCATAGAGCATGAAGACTCGTGCTTTTCTGTAGAAGAACCGTCTGAATGAATTATCCGCGGTCCAGGCACAACCAAAATCTGTTGTCAACCAAATGGTTTTTCACGGCCTAGCTAGTTCACTCGAATATAAAGAAGCTACTCAGGTTTACTCACGTGATGTGAAGCTCTAAGTACCTGAATCATCATCAATAGAGCATGAATGCTGTCATTAAGCTAGTTCTGTATGATTCAGAGTAGTGGTATGAAAGACTCATGGGTGGCTCACCAGTGATGTCTTTCGAACATCTTCACGGAAGTTCAGTCTTCGTCCAAAACACTAATTTTTATTCTGCATGAAAACTTATCATGAAATATTTCAGCAACTCAAAAAATTGAATGAAGCTGTCTTTCCAATTGCCTACAACGACAAATTCTACGTCGAAGCTCGTGTCTGTGGAGATCTTGGCCGCCTGGCTTACTACAATGATGTCGTCGTTGGAGCAGTTTGCTGTCGTATCGATGACATCTCGGATGAGAAGGCTCTGTATTTGATGACACTCGGAACCCTCGCAGCATATCGACAGTAAGTATTGAGTCAAATCAAATAAGTCCTTATCAATGACGTTTTCAACACAATTATATTTGAAAATGACGACTAGGAAGGGTGTAAAATTTTAAAATCGTTACACATCGAAATATTAACGAGGCCATTAAAAATGTTATTTCAGATGCGGAATTGGCACAGTTCTCATCAATTACGCCCTTCGTCTCTGTAAAAAGATGGAAGAGATCAAAACAATGTACTTGCACGTACAGGTAGACTATTACAAAGAAGAATAATGTAAAAGGAATCTTTTGAATTTCAGGTGAACAACCAGAATGCAGTTCACTTCTATGAGAAACACGGATTCACCAATGACGGGATCATCGAAGATTACTACCGTATCAGCCCAAGAGATGCTTACTTGCTCATCAAACGTATCCGCTAAAATAGGACTATGATAATTGTTTGCAACTAATCTCAATCTCTTTTCCAATTTTCCTCCCTTCAAACCGACTGCTTGGCTTATAACCTCGTCAGCAAGTCGATCTCTAGTCATTTTCTATTCCCTAATGCTCACTTCGGTGTTTTGCCCTTTTCCCCCCATTTCAAGCATAACCGTGCCCTAACCGTATGAAAACCATGTCTATTTGAGATTAACCTCCTGCTGCTTTATACTAGTTCATCATTTTTTAGACACTGTGTCCTATTCTACCTACAACTTTTCTCTTTATTTGAAACCTTTCGCTGGTATTTTAAGTGTGAAAACTCTCAATTGTGAAAAAGCCCGATTTTACTCATGGTTTTTGATTTTGCCCCATAAAAGTTTTACAGACGTACTTATAGCTAACAAGATTATTATAAAACGGGAGAGCAAGAAAGAAAACTTTTATGCCCCTATGCGTCGGCAGAATGATAAGAACATGCCACGATGTTACGACGCGCCCAACCCATTTCTTATTTGGCGACTCTTATAGGTCTTCATTTCGAGTTTTCCTTGATAATGCTATTAGTCGTGCCACTTGAGAGGCTTACCTGTCTCACATACTGATACGGCATTTGTTTTTGTGTTCCTTACTAATACCCTTTGTGTTTCAGGCATGCGGACCTGGGTGTTGATTGCGGCATTAGCCGTAATCTGCCTTACCGCTGAGCAGGAGCTCAGTCAAAAAGATATAATCAAGAATGTTTTGAAAACATGGGATCATTCTTCAGAAAAAAAGTTCTTCGAACCAATCAGACAACAGAAATACAGAACACTCGATGATGCTGACTTCAATGTGAGCCTTGAGTATTTTTTGTAGAATTCAAACTGAATTTCAGTTGGAAACCCACCATATCTCGAAACGATCTATTGCCCAACCACATGTGTTTGCCGGACAGGCCACAAGAGGATGCAATCTGCCCGGATACACCGGAGCAACTTGCGAGATTCGTATGTTACAATACATTTCTTGAGTTTTTGTTCTGATAGTTCAATTTTAGCATTGTGTGCTGCTCGTAATCCATATGTGCCAAACGACCAATCATCTGACGATGTTGCCATTGATGCCGTCAACCTTGCCAACTGCAGTGAAACTTACATCATTGTTGTCGATGAGACTATGTGGGATATCAAGATCGAATTGGAAACTCAATCTCCGTTGAATCCAACTTTCTTCCTTCAATCTGAGAATGGAAACCTCATCTATCCTGACTCTGATAGACAAACTCCATCAACCTACCAAGCTACGTATATTGGCATGCCCCCAGGACAATACCAACTCGGACCAAGAGCTGATACTGGAAATGAGTTCTGTACAATGCTGATGTCTTCTCGTTCGTACATCAAAGTTTCTGGAGGATTTGTTTCTGGATCTCAAGCTGAACGCAGTGATTACCCAACATTGAAGTTTGCGTACTTTGATACCGAGTCTGTTGTTGCTGTTCACGCTCAAGGACTGGAGTTCCCAGGACAAATTCAAGCTATCGGATTCACAGGTGCCGAGAACCATATCTCCAGATATGTTCCAATTGCAACTCGCTACAATTGTACCTACCCATACATTTTGGAGAGATACACTTGCAGAAGATCTGCCGACACTGATCGTGGATATAATATGATGCAGGTTCGTTGTTTTGTTTTGAAAAATGAGCAATAGATAATGTATGCTCCTCAGGTCGAAGGAATCAGTAACGCTGGATATCTATTCCGTCGTATTATCTCCTATCAATGCGTTTGTAAGTAGTTGCATATTCCTTTCAAGCATAATGTATTTCTGTTTTTCAGTGCCACCAGTGACTACCACAATGGCTCCAGCTCCAACTACACCGGTCACTCCAATCACTTCTTGCCAGAACGGAGGTCAACTTTTGACTGATGCCAATGGCGCTGCTTACTGTTATTGTTTCGGATTGTACTCTGGAAATGATTGTTCTCAAATGCTTTGCGCTAATGGAGGTATAACAGATTATGAAATTTCACTGATAACAAAGTTTGTTCAGGATTCCTTCCAACACCAACTAGTGAAAGATGCCAGTGCCCAGAAGGATTCACCGGATTCCATTGTCAAAACAGTTAGTTTATGAGAAGTCCACAAAATAGCATGGTTTAATTCTGCTTTCCAGTTGTTTGTACCGACACTTCTGGATTCGACTTCAATGCTGAGAACCCAACCATCACTCTTGTCATTCGTTCGAGAACTCAACTCTCAGCTGTCATCGAACAAGCTACTGATGCTGTCACTAGCATTGTTGATTTGTTGGCTTCTGAACCAGGATACCTCACCAACTTCATTGTCGTTCTCTTTGATAACGGAAGTGAGTCGTATTGCAAACAAATGTTAACCCATGTCATACCTTACTTTTTTCTTATCAGAACTTATAATGGTGTTAAATCCTGTAATTTGCAGAACTCCTGGTCAACAAAAGATATGACTCATGGGGGGCTGCTATGGTTGATCTTACCAAAGCTATTCATTCTGCCCCATCAGATGGCGGTTGTGATGACGTCGTGTTCTCTTCTGTCGCGTGAGTTTTGCACCAGATTGTTATTATGGTTTGTATGTATGTATTTCCAGTGCTGCTCTCTCACAATACCCAACCAATAAGTCTCCAGTCTACATTATCACTGATGCCAATCCAAATGACAGCATTGAAAAAGAAACAGTTTTCCATTTGGAATCTTACTGGAGAGCCCCAGTGAGTTCATATTTTATATTTTCTATGAATATAATTCTTCATGCAGCTTTACTTTGTCTATGTTCAACCTGCTCCAGCTGATGGTTGCAACACATCCCCAGACAACGCCGGATACAGAGATATGATGGATATGGCTGCTCGCTCTAGTGGTAACACCTTCTACTTCAGCAACAGAACTAACATCAACAGCGTGAGTTTGAATGTTACGAAAGAGATTTGTAATACATCCATTTCCAGTTCTTCTACCAGCACATGTTGAACACTTTGTTCCGTTCTCAACTCATTCTCTCCGGTGACTACTCTCACTGCTCTAACCAGAATGTTTACAAATCCGCTGCTATTGACTTGACAGCTGATTTGGTTGTTGTTGTTGCTACCGGAACTGACTTGACGCTTCTTGTGACAAGCCCAACTGGAGATCGTCCAACTTTCGACGTTTCATACAATGATGGAGTAAACTACATCTGGACATACAACAGACATGTCTCTGGACAATGGTTCTTCAATATCATTTCAAGCTCATCAAGCTCTTCCTGCACCTTTAAGGTTTATCAGAAGAAGTTCAACTTCGGAGGAATGACCAAGTACAACCCAGATTATGATATCTTCTGGTCTTTCGCCACTACCCTCACTTCTGCAGCAGGACTTCTCCGTCAGCCGGTTCTTGGATTTGATGCTTCCCCAGTGTTCCATGTATCCAACTATCCAGCATTTGTGTCTATGGACCGTGTTCATGCAAACCTTCAAATCTATGCTATCCGTGATGGAGTTCAAACTGAAGTCTATGGATCAAGTGGAATGTGGAGAGATGCTTGCGAGTTCAACTTCTATTTCACCCCATTCACATGTCGCAGACCAGATGAACTTTTGTATTTCAACTTCTTTGCTCGTGATAATAATGACATGGCTCTTCAACGTGCTGGAACTATGTTCTGTGCTTCTGTCCACCCAACTCCACCACCAGATCACCAATGCCAGAATGGAGGAGTTATGAACCCATCAAACACTACCTGCTTCTGCACACCAGAATGGTCTGGAACATACTGTACCGATATCGTCTGCTACAACGGAGGAACCCCAGCTGGAGACCACTGCGTCTGCTCACCAGGATATGCTGGAGAGAGCTGTGAATTGGCTAGATGTATCGAAACCGGTCCAAACCCAGAGTTCATCCGTTACGGAGTTGATATGGTGTTTGCTGTGGAAATCACTCAGAACTCTCTTGCTTCACTCGTCATGCTTGATGTCAACTTCCAAGAAATCCTCCGTGACGTTCTTATGCAAGATCGTGGATGGATTAGAAACTTTGTTCTTGTTGGATACAACTCCACTTGGGGAGGACCAATTGCCGAATCTCCAGCCAGTAATCTCACTGCCATCACAAATGCTCTTCATAGTCTTGCTTCCACTGTACCATCTGACACTGGATGTACCGTCAAGTTGTGGGATGCTTTGAATCATGCCATTTTTGCCAGAGAACTTCCTCCTGGATCATTTGTTGAAATCTTCCAAACCACTCCAGAAGACGATACCGACACTCGTTCCCTTGGTCTTTTCTATGACATGTCTCGTTCTATGGATCTTGTTCTCTATGGTTTCTTGGCTGCTGTCCCACGTCTGCAACCATCTGGTTTCGTTTGCAATGCTACTATTGAAAATTACTACACTCTTCTTGGAATTGTCAGTGGATCAACTGGAACCACATACACCCTCCAAGCAGCTGAAATTTCCAATGCTGTCAGACTCATCCCACTTCAATTCTCCAATGGACAAGTCAATTTCAATTACCTTGATGATTGTAGTCACGACAACGGAATGATCACTTATTTCCCAGTTGATGCCTACACTCAAACCATTCAAATTGGAACTTTCGGATACGGAACCAACATTCAAGTATACACCGGAGATGGTGTTTTGGCTGAAGCTCTTGAGCTTTTCTACGATGATTTCACTGGACAAAGTGTCTACGAAGTGAGAAAGGCTTGCCCAGACGGTTGGGATCCAAACGGTCAATACTGTATGAAATTCGTGTCAGCTAATGATGACATTCTTCCAATGCCACAGGCAAGAGCCTTCTGTGCTAGTGCCGGAGGATATCTTGTGGACGATGTTAGTGAAGACAAACACAATTTCCTTATTAGTGCTGCACACAGAACTCAATTCTGGATTGGACTATTCAGAAACACTGATGATGGACAGTTCTATTGGGATCGTGGACTTGGAAACGACCCATCTCTTCTCAACCAACCTCAGACGTACTGGGGTGTCAACCAGCCAAGTGCTGACCCAGTCGATCAATGTGTCTATTTTGATGGTCAACAAGGCGACAATACTAAAGTTTGGATTACCGACTCCTGCTCAACTCCAAGACCATTTGCTTGCCAGAGACACCGATACGATGCTGACCACCGTCCAAATGAAATTGGAGATGATGATCTTCCAGCCGGACATTGGTATGCCTTCTTGAAATCAAATCCATCTGCTACACAATCGCCAAGCTGCTACATGGACATTCGTGTTCAATCTAGTCTTCAAATTGTTACGGGATACACTACGAACATTGGAAGCGATATGCCACAACCAGATCCAATTCAAGATTCTCCATCAAACAGACTCATCACTTATGTTCATTCTAAGGATAACGAAAATCGTGTGCCAATTCTCACAGACGCTTATCTTTGGGACGCTTACAATGGAACATTCTACAACGGTTTGAAGTATCAAGCAAGATTTGCTTGTCAATACGCATGGGTCTCTCAAGACTTCCCTTGTCCAAATGGTGATAACCAAGCAAATGAGTTCGGAGTACTTCATGTCGGAGAAGACGAGTTCGGAAACACCTTCCAACGTTTGACCTACGGACATTGTTCTCGTGCTGAAATCAGCTGCGGAAATGGTGGAATCAGACAAAACGGAGTATGTGTTTGCACTGATTACTGGACCGGATCTCGTTGTACCGTTCCAATCTGTGTTAATGGAGGAACCAGAAACGCCGACCAAGCTACATGCAACTGCACTGACGGATACACCGGACAAAACTGTCAATTCGAATTGTGTTACACCAACTCCCAAGAACTGTTCAGTAACGACAGGAAAACTATGTTGCTGGTTGTTGAGACAACAAGACAGAACTCTGCTACCGTCACCCAACTCATCGCCAACTTGAAGGCTATCGTTACTTCTGCCACTAGCTCAGCTCCACTGTGGTTCACAAACTTCGGACTTGTTACTTTCGACAGTAAGTTTAAATATAAACTAAATATCCTACATGTTATAATTTTCTAGCCACCGGAAGAACATTTGAGAAATTCGATTATGCCAATATCGATGCTCTCATCACTGATCTTACAACTCAATCGAATGCTATTTCTACCGATGGAGCCTGCAGCTTGCCATATCTTGGGTATGCTAAAAAACTATATAATTCAATCACACATGGTTCTTTTTTTTTAGAGTTCTTGCTCATCTTTTGGAGCACGACGACCTCATCGCAAAGCCAAACAGTGAAATCTTCTTAGTTACTGCTGCCGGACCAAGTGATCTGGCAAGCTACGTTGAAACTATGGATAATCTGTTCAACACTCAAGTTCACGTGAGGAATTTCGGGGAAAAGGTTAGATTCAGAAGTAGTATTTTTCAGTTGCACTACGTTGTGTCCAAGTCGGCTAGTTGTCCAACTTTTGATGGATTGAACAATGTCCAAGATATGACTTGGCTTGGATACGGATCAAGTGGAAACATTCTTTTCACTGACTCAGACAACATCGTCAATGTTAGTTGCAAATCTCATTTCATAAGCCTAATAATCAAAGTTTAGCTCCTTAACAACTACTTGCCAACTCTGTATGGAGCCTCTGTTCTCCAAGACCCAACTGGAAACACCGGATACGACTGCTCTGATGGATCTCTTCCATGGTTTGTACCAGTTGACATCAACACCACTTACATCTATGTGACCACATCAGCGGAGTTCGGGTCTCTTTCCATCAAAGATCCTCTTGGGCGTAAGGCATAATTCATAGAAATAGAATCAAAATTGCATCAATTTTTCAGTTTCTCACAATGTCGCTCCAATCTACAATGTTCAAAATCAAAAGCTCTACCAGATCGAAGTTGCAAGACTTGGAGGTATCTGGACTTTACAACTTGTCAACCCACCAGGATTGTGCTTGGCTCATGTGTATTCAACTGGAGGAGCCAAGGTCTACACCAAATTTGCACTTCCAAACCCAACCGGAGGAAAGGCGGATCCACTTGGATCTCATCAAGATGGCATGATGGCTCAACCAGTTGCCGGATTTGATAACGTTGCCGTTTTCCACATTGCTGGAGATCCATTCCACAGAGGACAGCTTCAATATGTTGAAATCTTTGACGTTGGACAGAACAGTGTTACCGTGAGTCATAGTGAAACCTGAACCTGAAAAATATAAATAATTAACTGTCTCAGAATATTCTTCGATCCGAACTCTACAGGCGCTATGAATGTTCTTATGAGTACTACTCGGACTTGTTCACTTGTAATGGTGACATGGTTGTTGTATTCGTTCACGGAGTTGATGAGAACAACCAAAAGTTCAGAAGACAAGAAGTTGTTGTCTGCAATGGTAAGTGAAACGATTTCGTCGTAACTTCGAATATTTGTTCAGGTCGTAACCCATCTACTGGACTACCAGTAACTGGAACTGCAGGACCAGTGACACAGCCAACTCAGGGTCCAAACACACAACCTCAGACTCAAGGACCAGTTACTACTGTAAGTCGTAAACAACTAGCACATACCTCTAAAAACTAAAATTTTAGACACAAGTTCCACAGACTGCTCTTCAGTTTGATGTTGTCTTCTTGATCGATGGTTCCTCTACAGCTCAAACTAGCTTTGACTCCGTGAGTAACTTCCGAAAGATTACTTTCGAAAATTGTTCCATTTCTAGTTCACGAAGTTCATTCAAACCTTCATGGTCTCCTTCAACGTTGGATTGGCTGGCGCTCGTGTCGGATTAGTCGTTGTTGCTCCAGATCTTGATGACCAAGCTCCACCAGCTGCTCAATTGATTACCATAACTTCTCAAACTATCTTGAACTCTTACTTGGCTCTTCTCAAGGACAACTATGCAGATTTCGATCATGCTGGACAAGTACTCACCTATAATCTTCAAGTTGTTACTTCAACCGATTTCATGCAAGCCTCTGCGGGATACCGTAGCAACATCAACAATCACGTTTTGATCTACCTCACCACAACTACCAAGTAACTTTAAACCTTTTTTAGGGATCGAAAACGTGTTTTGTTTTCAGCTTCTACACCGACCCAACACCATCTGCTCAAACAATCTTGGCTCAAAAGCAATACGGAATTATCACCATTGGGTATGGAGCTGGTTTCGATAATGCCAAGTTGCAGTCTATTTCTGGTGGTGCCGCATGTTCATTCACTGCTACTGATTTTGCTGGATTGAACAACCAAATCAGAACCATCCAACAACTTATCATCAATGCCAAGTAAGATTATTTTTCATAAAATTTTCAAAAACAGTTATGTTTTTTCCAGCTCAAACGGAGGAGTCTACTGTACCGGCAACTAAATGGGTTGCGTTTGGAAATAATTTCTTCTGTTTTTTCAAATAATAAATATTTTAAGTTGTTTCCTAGTTAATACCTGAAATTTGTTCCGGCAACACCCAAAAGGAAGATTTTTTTGAGGGCACATTTAGAAACAAAAGGAGAAAGTTACTGTAAAAAGTAATATGACATTCAAGGAAAGAAATGATACAATATCACTCACAGTTTTTAATAGCATTACGCAAGACTCACAGTTGCACTTTTGATTGGCTGGAAAGGTGTGTGCCGCGGAGAACTTCCATGCCTTGTGCACTAGCACATAGATAGATAAGAGTTTGCCACGGCAATATGACGTGCTAGGCACACCTCTTGATTGATGATTTTAAGTAGGGTTTAAATCAGTTTTAATGATAATTTCATTAGGTGTGCCATTTGTCATTCGATTCACTCTCCACATTTGACTCCATAAATTTCTGTCCGATTTATAATTAGATTTTTTCAGGCATGCGGACCTGGGTTTTGGTTGCGGCGCTAGCCGTGATCTGCCTTGCCGCTGAGCGAGAGCTCAGTCATGGGGAACGGGCGAAAGCAGTCCTGAAGTCATGGAATCCAAGAAATGAGATTAAATACTTTGAGCCCATTAGAGAGCAAAAATATAGAACCACTGATGAAGCTGATCTCAATGTGAGTTACATTTTGCTGCGATACTCTTAAAATGAGTTGTTTTCTAGTTGGAAACCCACCATATCTCTAAAAGATCTGTCGGTCAACCACATTTCCTTGCTGGTATGGCTACTAGAGGATGTAATCTGCCTGGATACACTGGAGACACTTGTCAATATCGTTAGTTGACCATCAATCTTCTGAAAGGGCTTTATGCAAAGTTTTTCAGCATTGTGTTCTGCTCGCAATCCATACATCCCTAACAACCAGAACACCGATGACGTTTCGATTGACGCTACCAATCTTGCCAACTGCAGTACTCCTTACGTTATTGTAGTTGATGAGACTATGTGGGATATCAAGATCCAATTGGAAACTGACTCTCCATTGAACCCAACTTTCTATCTTCAAGCAGAAAATGGAGATCTCGTCTATCCAGACTCTGATAGCCAACGTCCAACAAGCTATGTTGCCCAATACCAGTTCCTTGCACCAGGTCAGTATCAACTTGGACCAAGAGCTGACACTGGATCTGAATTCTGTACTATGCTGATGTCATCCCGTACACAAATTCAAGTTACTGGAGGATTTGCTTCTGGTGCTCAAGCTGAACGAAATGACTACCCAACATTGAAATATGTTTACTTTGATACTGAATCTGTTGTTGCTGTTCATGCTCAAGGACTCGACTTCCCAGGACAAATTCAAGCCATTGGATTTACTGGAGCTGAAAACCATATCTCAAGATACATTCCAATTGGAACCCGTTATAACTGTACTTACCCATATATTTTGGAGAGATACACTTGTAACAAGAACACCAACAATGATAGAGGAGAGAACTTCTTGCAGGTTGGCCACTGATGAAGTTTTCTTTAAAAAAACCATCAATTTTACAGGTTGAAGGAATGAGTAACTCGGGATACAGATTCCGTCGTATTCTGTCTTACACCTGTATCTGTAAGTGTTCAGTCCAATAACTATTCTAAACTTCTTTCCATTTAGTGCCACCAGTCCCAACATCTACTGTTCCTGTTCCAATCACAACCCCAGCACCACTAACTACTTGTAAGAATGGCGGACAACTTCTCAAGGACACCGATGGATCTTCATATTGTTATTGTTTCGGTCTCTTTGCCGGTAACGATTGCTCTCAAATGATCTGTGCCAACGGAGGTAGAGTTCAAAATCTCGAAGATGCGTGATTTGCATTTAACGTTTTCTAGGATTCTTGCCAGAACCAACCAGTGAACGATGCCAGTGCCCAGAAGGATTCACAGGATTCCACTGTCAAAACAGTCAGTAATGTTGAAAATTCTCCCCCACTTAACTTTTTTTCAGTTGTTTGTTCCGATACATCTGGATTTGATTTCAACGCTGAGAACCCAACCCTCACTTTAGTACTCCGTTCAAGAACAGAACTTTCTGCTGTCATTGAACAGGCTACCACATCCGTTCAAGGAATGGTTGACTTGCTTTCTTCGGAGCCAGGCTATCTGACCAATTTCATCGTCGTTTTATTTGATAACGGCAGTAAGTGTTTGAGTGTATTAGAATAGAAACGGGTTACACCCATAAATTGCATTTCTTATCAGTTGAATTTCAAATGGAAATGAGAGGGTTTAAATTACAGAGCTCCTTATCAACAAAAGATATGACTCATGGGATCTTGCTATGGTTGATCTTACCAAGGCTATCAATTCCGCACCATCAAATGGAGGATGTAGCGATGTTGTCTTCTCTTCTGTCGCGTAAGTTTCAACTGAACAAAAAACAAGCGTCAACAACTGTTTTCAGCGCTGCCTTGTCTCTTTACCCGACTAACAAGTCTCCAATCTATGTCATTACTGACGCTAGTCCAAACGACAGCACTGAAAAAGATGCAATCTTCCAACTTGAGTCATATTGGAGAGCACCAGTAATTTTTTTTATGATGAACACGGAAACAAAAAATTTCAATTTCAGATCTATTTCATCTATGTGACACCTCTTCCAAATGAAAACTGCAATTCGTCTCCAGATAACACTGGTTACAGAGATATGGTTGATGTTGCTGCTCGTTCTGGTGGTAACACTTTCTATTTCAGTAATAGAACCATTGTCTCAAACGTGAGTCATCGAAAAAAACAGAATTTGTAAACTGAGCATATGACTTTCAGTTCTTCTATCAGCATATGTTGAACACTTTGTTCCGTTCTCAACTCATTCTCTCTGGAGATTATTCTCAATGTTCCAGTCAAAATGTGTACAAATCGGCAGCCATTGACTTGACTGCTGATATGGTCATTGTTGTTGCTACTGGAAGCGACCTGTCTCTTATCGTTACAAACCCAGCAGGCGGAACTCCAGACTTTGATGTTGTTTACACTGATGGAACAAATTATATCTGGTCTTACAACAAACAAGTTTCTGGACAATGGTTCTTCAACTTGAAATCATCTCAACCAAACTCTGCTTGCACTTTCAAGGTCTATCAAAAGAAGTACAACTTTGGTGGAATGAGCCAATACAATCCTGACTATGATGTCTTCTGGTCCTTCGCCACAACTCTTTCTTCCGCTGCCGGGGTTCTCCGCCAACCAGTGGCTGGATTCGACGCTGCTCCTGTTTTCCACATTTCCAACTATCCAGCATTCATCTCAATGGACCGTGTTCATGCTAATCTTCAAATCTACGCAATCCGCGACGGAGTTCAAACTGAAGTCTACGGATCAAGTGGAATGTGGAGAGATGCTTGCGAGTTCAATTTCTACTTCCCACCGTTCACTTGCCGTGTACCAGATGAGGTTTTGTATTTCAACTTCTTTGCTCGTGACAACAATGATATGACTCTTCAACGCGCTGGAACCATGTACTGTGCCAATGTTCATCCAAACCCACCACCAGACCATCAATGTCAAAACGGAGGAGTTATGAATCCATCCAACACTACATGCTTCTGTACACCAGAATTCACCGGAACCTACTGTCAGAACGTTGTTTGTTACAATGGAGGAACCCCCAACGGAGCAAGCTGTCTCTGTCCACCAGGATATGCAGGAGAAAGTTGCGAGATGGCTAAATGTCTCGAAACCGGACCAGATCCAGAATACATTCGCTATGGAGTTGATATGGTCTTCGCTGTTGAAATCACTTCTCAATCTCTTGCCTCTCTTGTCATGCTTGACACCAACTTCCAAGAAATCCTTCGTGACGTTCTTATGCAAGATCGTATGTGGATCAGGAACTTTGTTCTTGTTGGATTCAACTCCACCTGGGGAGGTACTATTGCCTCATCCCCCGCTAACAATCTTACTGCTATCACCGCTGCTCTTCATAACCTTGCCACGTCCGTTCCAGCAGACACTGGATGTAGAGTAAAACTTTGGGAGGCTCTCAACGACGCCATTTTCGGAAGACAAATTGTTCCAGGATCGTTCATTGAAATCTTCCAGACCACTCCAGAAGATGAAATGGACCAACGATCCCTCGGATTGTTCTATGACATGTCCCGTGCTATGAACATCAACATCTACGGATTTTTGAGTGCAAGACCACAAGCCCTTCCAAATGGTTTCGCTTGCAACGCCAACTTGACAGACTACTACATTCTATTTGGAATCGTCACTGGATCTACAGGAACTACTTACATTCTTCAAGCTCCTGAAATTTCAAACGCCGTCAGACTCATCCCACTTCAATTCTCAAACGGACAAGTCAACATCAATGCCATGACGGATTGTCGACATGACAGTGGAATGATCACTTACTTCCCAGTCGATGCCTACACTCAGACCATCCAACTTACCGTTTTTGGATATGGAACTCAAATTCAAGTTTACAATGGAAATGGAGTTCTGGCTGATGCTCTGGAATTGTTCTATGACGATTTCACTGGACAAAGTGTATATGAAGTTAGAAAAACTTGCGATGATGGATGGGAATCATTTGGCCAATATTGCGTTAAGTTCCTGGCTACAACTGATGAACTCATGGCATTCCCACAAGCCAGGAACTTCTGTGCCACTGCTGGTGGATATCTCGTTGATGATCTCGGGGATGACAAGAACAACTTCCTCTCCTCTATTGCAGCTAAAACTCAATTCTGGATTGGATTGGCTAAAGGAAACGACGGACAATTCTACTGGGACCGTGGACAAGGAATCACTCCAGATCTTCTCAATCAACCAAACACTTATTGGGCACCAAATGAGCCAAGCAACGATCCAACTCGCCAATGTGTGTACTTTGACGGAAGAGGAGCTGATACTCACAAGGCCTGGACCACTGACTCGTGCTCTACTCCTCGAGCATTCATGTGCCAGAAACACAGATATGACGCTGACCATAAGCCAAATGTCATCGGAAACGCTGATCTCCCAGCCGGTCACTGGTATGCAACTGTGAAAACCAATCCAACAAATGGAAACTCTCCATCTTGTTCTCTGAGTGTACGTGTCCAGTCTAGTCTTCAAATTGTTACTGGATTCACTGCAAGCATTGGAGACGACAATCCACAAATTGATCCAATTCAAGATTCCTCAAACAACCGACTTATTGCTTACATTCATTCCGCTGACAACGAGAATAGAGTACCAATCTTAACTGATGCTATGCTTTGGGACTTCTACAATGGAACATTCTACAACGGTATGAAGTACCAACCAAGATATGGATGCCAATACGGATGGGTCTCCCAGAACTTCCCATGTCCAAACAGTGACAATCAGAACAACGAATTTGGAGTTCTCCATGTTGGAGAAGACGAATTCGGAAACACATTCCAACGTCTCACTTTTGGACACTGCTCACCAGCTCAGATCACTTGTGGAAATGGTGGAATTAGACAGGGTGGACAGTGCGTCTGTACTGACTACTGGACCGGATCTCGCTGTACTGTCCCATTCTGTGTCAATGGAGGAACCAGAAACGACGACCAAGCATCTTGCTCGTGCCCATCGGGTTACACTGGACCAAACTGTCAATATGAAGTGTGCCAACCAAACATTCCACAACTGTTCAGTGATGACAGAAAGACATTATTGTTGGTTGTTGAAACAACAAGACAAAACTCTGCTACCGTCAACCAACTCATCGCCAACTTGAAGGCTATTGTTACTTCTGCCACTAGCTCAACTCCACTCTGGTTCACAAACTTTGGTCTTGTCACCTTTGATAGTAATTTTTTGTTTTCTTTTTTTCCTATTGAGAACACTTCTTTACAGCCACCGGAAGAACTTTCGAGAAGTTCAACTACACAACTATTGATGCCCTCATCACTGACCTCACTGCACAATCGAATGCTATTTCTACTGATGGAGCTTGTAGCATGCCATATCTTGGGTAGGGTCTTGAACAATTGATTCAATTCTATGTTCCAATTTTTCAGAGTGCTTGCTCATCTTTTGGAGCACGATGACGTTATTGCTATGCCAAACAGTGAAATCTTCTTGATCACTCCAGCTGGACCAAGCGATCTCAACAAGTACGGAGAAACAATGGATACTCTCTTCAACACTCAAGCTCATGTAAGCGAAAAATTGGGAGAAATTCATTTATTTTTGTTTTTCAGTTGCATTACATCCTCTCTAAGACTGCTAACTGCCCAACTTTTGATGGAGTTAACAATGTAAAAGACATGACTTGGCTTGGATATGGTTCCAGCGGAAACATCCTTTTCACCGATTCCGACAACCTTGTTTCTGTAAGAATAGTGGCTTCGCATATAGAATATGCATAGAACTTGTTTAGCTTCTCAATGTTTATTTGCCATCCTTGTATGGAGCATCTGTCCTTCAAGACCCAACTGGCGCCGCCAACTATACTTGCTCTGATGGATCTCTTCCATGGTTTGTTCCAGTTGATGCCAACACCACTTTCATTTATGTGTCAACTTCTGCTGAGTTCGGATCCCTTTCCGTCAAGGACCCACTTGGACGTAAGTTTTAGCTATTTTAAGCAGATTACATTTGATTCACTCTTTTTCAGTTGCTCACAACATTGCTCCAGCCTACAGTGTTGGAGATCAAAAAATCTATAAGATTGAAGTTGACAGAATTGGAGGTATCTGGACTTTACAACTTGTCAACCCACCAGGATTGTGCTTGGCTCATGTCTACTCAACTGGAGGTGCCAAGGTTTACACCAAGTTCTCACTTCCAATGCCTGTTGGAAGCAATACTGATCTTACTGGTGCTCATCAAGACGGAAGATATGTTCAACCAGTCGCCGGATTCGAAAATGTTGCTGTCTTCCATCTATCTGGAAACGCATTCCATGCCGGTCAACTTCAATATGTTGAAATTTTCGATATCGACAATAACGGTGGAGCCACTGTAAGAAAAGTTCTTCATATAATTCTCATTAACGTTTTTCCAGAACATTCTCCGATCAGAGCTCTACAGACGTGAGCAGTGTTCTTATGAGTACTATTCTGATCTGTTTACATGCAACGGTGATATGATTATTGCTTTCATTCACGGAGTTGACGAGAACAATCAAAAGTTCAGAAGACAAGAAGTTGTTATTTGTAACGGTAAGAAATCACTTTTGTATGTTGAAATTCACCAAAAAATGAAACAGGACGTAACCCAACCACCGGACAACCAGTTACTGGAACGATGTCCCCAGTTACCCAAGGAACAGTGACCCAGGGACCAGCGACTCAGGCAACAAACACTCAAGGACCTGTAACTCAGCAACCACCAGCAACTACTCAGACACCACCACAAACAATGCCGACAGCTGTAAGACTAAGATACACTCCAAAACAGTAATTTTTGTTTTAGACATCCCCACAAAACGGACTTGCTTTCGACATCGTTTTCTTGATTGATGGATCTCAATCTGCCCAGAATAGTTTTGACCAGGTGAATCTAATCAACATGCATAATATATTAAATGTCTTGTTTTTAGTTCACTAAATTCATTCAAACAATGATGGTTTCATTCGATGTTGGAATGGCCGGTGCTCGTGTAGGATTGGTTGTTGTTGCTCCAGATCTTGATGATCAAGCTCCACCAGCTGCTCAATTGAACTCCATCACTTCTCAAACTATCTTGAACTCTAACTTGGCTCTTCTCAAGGATAACTATGCAGATTTCGATCATGCCGGACAAGTTCTCACCTACAACCTCCAGGTTGTCACCTCTGCAGAATACATGGATCCAACTGCTGGATACAGACCCGACATCTCCAACCACGTTCTTGTCTACATTACAACTACCACTTCGTAAGAAATAATAAGATTTGAATTCACTTAATCCAGATATTTTAAGATTCTACACTGACCCAACTCCATCTGCTCAATCTATTATTGCCAAGAAACAATACGGAATCATCACAGTTGGATATGGAGCTGGTTTCGATAATGGAAAGTTGCAGACCATTTCTGGAGGAGCAGCTTGTTCATTCACCGCCACTGATTTCACTACATTGAACAACCAAATCAAGCCAATCCAACAGCTCATTTCTAATGCAGCGTATGTTTCAATTTGTAGTGGAATGAACTGTAATTGTTATTTTCAGAACCAATGGAGGAGTTTACTGCAAAAACAACTAATTGATCATTGTAGTCACTATTTTTCATTTTTCCTTCAAATAAAAATATTTTTCATTGAGAGTTGTGAGCATTTATGCGTTTATGTCAAGTATTAGGCAATTTCACAAATCGTAAAGCAGAAAATATTCAACCTTAACAACTGATGACAATGACCATCTTAATACATGAAATTTTTGCTGTACTGATTCGATTCTAATACTTGGTTCTCCAACTAGTACGATTGTTTCAATTAAATGCATTCCCAGTTTATGTTGTATTTTCGAAAACTGGACCTGAAAAAAATCTTCTCAATACTTTAACCCTGATATCACTCAATTGCTGTAGAAAGATGATATTCTGCGGCTGATAGTGTCTAGATGGTTGATATATATTTAATCATCAAAACCAAATATCGAAACAAGCTCTAACCAAGAAGGTTTTTGAAACGAACCATATTATTGGACTGGCTTACAATATGTTTTAGACCGCTATCAGAAATAACTTTTTTTTTTTGATTATTGGCCGCTTTTCCATTTCAATTCCGTTCTGAAAACTCTCTTCGGAACGATTGAAGCTGCGTTTGGTTGGCAATCAAAATAGCAGGAAGGACATTGCAACTATTTGATGGAAATCAACTACCGAACCCCAGTAAAACAAAATTAATGACAAAAACACTCCGAAACAAAGCTAGCAATGGAACATAACCACTTGATTTATTATCTTGATTTTCCTATTACTCTTCGATTACACTTGGAACATTACATTTCTATGATTACACTTGGAACATTACAAAAAGCTAAGAATAGAATTTTAAAGCAAATACCTTCAATTCTTTGGGTGGAATTTGTAGATAGAGTATACATGGGAATGGGCATAGAAAGTAGAGGTTTGAGAAAACATAATTGCTTTAAATATGGGATCATTCAAAAAATATAGATGTATGTAACGAGTGAATATCTTTAAACAGAGGGAAAAAGGAACAATTTAAAGATACTTTGGCTGGTTTTCCTTTTCGCCGCCCCGCTCAGTTTCTAACGCGTGGAAGCGCTCAAAGTAGTCTTTCACATTTTGGAAGAGCGTATCACGGGGGTTTTCCACGAAAACTTCCATGGCTTCAACAACAGATCCAAGTACGCCACGTACGCCATTATCAGTCGTCTCCAAGAGCTCCTCCAAACGGTTGTAAAGGTCTTGATCGGAAGGAACCATCAAATCAGAAAACTGATTCTCTCCATGCACCACTCGTTTGTTGTATTCAAGATGGTTATACATTTGGAGGGTCTCGTGTTCATAGGTCTTCGTCACGATACGGAAGAACTTCATCTCCTGATAAAGGGCCCAACCATCCAATTCCAATTCAGTTTGCTTTGCGTCGTGTCCCTTCATGATTGAAATGTAGAGTAATTTTCGCAAGTTTTCCTTCGCTTCGTTGAATACATCTCCCATAAGTTCAACTGAAAAAAATTCTTTATTGTGCTAAATAATCCATAGTATCTAACCTGACAGAATTAATCCAGAGCGAAGATATAACTCAACGGCAGCTTCCTCCCATTCTCGACGTGGTGCGAATAAGTTCTTGTGGTTCCACAGGCTCGGGCGTTGCTCAATCACAGCAATGATGAGCTTCCGAGTGTTCAGATCTATGTTCTTTTGGAACTGTTCTTTAAGCAAAACTTGGTAATCTTCGAGAGACATTTTCAATCCAGGCAGCCGAGCAGGAAGTTCAAGTTTTCGTGTTGTCCCTGTGTCACTGAAAACGTTTTCAATTGAGTCCAAAACACAAAAATGAAAAAACCAGTTAACACTGTTTTAAACCACTCACTTCTTATCAAGAACCAATGGGGCCAGCATTTCTGTGACTTTCTCAATGCTTCCGTTTTCCTTTGTTACCTCTCGAACGCGTACAATTCCATCCAAATGGCACGGAGCATCGGCTTCGATGATTGCTTCGAACTTGTCAATGGAAGTTTGACTTCTCAAATTGTCTTCTAGTTCCTTCAATACTTCTCTGTAGTATCGGATGTCGTAATACAACACCCATTCCGCCAACTTTCGTTCTGTCTCATATTGGTCATCCTTCGCTTTTATTGACTCAATCAGTTTTTCTCGAAGTTCTTGTTTAGCCAGTCCGAAGATTTGACGGATGTGATCAACTGCAAGCAAGACTTTATTTGTATTAAAAACAAGTAAATTAACTTACTGTCGCACAACGCTCCGAAGCGCTTGAACAACTCAATTGCGATTTCTTCCCATTTCCCTACCTCCACACGAACTTTCTTTCGGGCCCACAATTCTGGCTTCTCTTGAATGAGGCGGAGCACACATTTTCTTGTGGCTATATCGGAATCGTTTGCGAAATCTTCCTTCTTCAGACTCCGGTACTTTTCCTCATTCATAAATTCCAAATTAGGATTGATTGGCGGAATGACAATTGTTTCACATTTGATGTGATAGGGCTCCGTTATTGGATCTTTGAGCTGTCTGAGTGCAACTGGGATGTTGTATTCTTCTCCATCATGAAGTTCAGTTCCGTTAGGGGGAATACCCCCGTTGGAAAGCATGGTGTGGTTACTGGTTCTGGAGACCAGACGAGTGGTGTTCCGTTTGAATTACTGGAAAAATAGTAGTATTAATTTTGAGAAAAACAAGCCAATAGAAAAATAGTATAAAAAATGAGAAGATGAAAATGAATAACAAAAAGCATGTGACATATCGAATCGGCTGCTCAAAAAGATGTGAATTTCATTTTATCCCAACAAAACTCTTACCTAGCTATTGCTGAGTTTTTGCGGTAGTGCTATTAAACGACGTATGTTTCGAACAGCAGGTCAGGTTGACCCCTAGGCAATGCACGAGACATAATCTTCCGTTTACTCTCTTAGAAGGAAGATTAGAGAAAAAAGGGGTCACTGAGACATCTAGTATTCCAATAGAAAAATAGAAAGCAACAAGCAGATAGAGAAAAGTACGTGAAGTTTTCAGAAGACTTCGCAGCAAAGATAAGAACGCAAAAAATAAACAAGAAACCAAAATGCAACCAAAAAATAACGTTTGGAAAAAGGAACACGTGCGACGAGAGTAACTATGGCAACGAGGAATGGGGGATTAATAGACATTCTCTCAAAGGAGAAAGAGAGAAATGAAAGAAACGGAATAATGAAAAGAGGATAAAAAGATAAACATAAGAAAGAGCATGCATGCAAAATTTAGAACGTATAAGATAAAATACATAGGAATTGAAAATAAGTACTCGTTCTATGATTCTCAAGCCTATTGCAATATCTTTCTTCAAACTTAAACGAACAGCGAACCTTCCATATGTTAATGCGCAATCCGTATTCCTGAGAGAACACCTGCAGTAGTGAGTGACGCAACATGCAAAAAGTCACTGCACCGATAGGCTTCCCTTTCCTTTTTTCCTTTAGCTCTTTCAAAAAAGATTGTTATCGTTTGCTGTTGTGGTGCTTATTTGTTGATAGAGGACGAAAACTTGAAACGAGTGAAAACGGCAACTGTCGACAGAGAGAAGAAAAGATAAAATGCGTTTCTTCCAAATGAAGATTTTACTGCGTGAAACATCTAAACAATACACAATTTCTGTATCAAAGCAACTTATTTCCCCCTAACTGTGATATTGAACCGAAAAACATTCTTTAAAAACCAGGAAAAACAGGGAAACACTGGGAAATTCCACTTGGAATCACTCTAAATGGGCGGATACAGAAAAAAATAGAAGAGACAATTAGCAAGGAACATATGGCAAGATAACAATAAAACGGAATGACCATCTGAGAAGAAGAGAACAAAGAGGAACCGAAACGCTAATTGACGCCGGAACTCGCGATAATACTACTTCAAAGAAAGAGAAATAGACCACCCAGAAGAAAGCACTAACACGTGAATTGCGTCAACCACTGCAACTGCGCGTCGTTGGTGTGTCGAAATGAAGATACGAGCAGACTCGTATTGCTTTGAAACTGAGTTAAAAGACAGAAAATGAGAACATTAATTAAGTTTCCTGACTCCGTGGTGTTCTTGTTGAATGCCGACTGACAGAATGTGCTAGCATAACGGGGAGCAAAAACCAATACTCTACATAAACAGAAACAAACCTAGAAGGAGAAAAACCAATATCAACAAAGTTTTTGTAATTTTGAGCAATTGATTAAAAAAATGCTAAAAATTAATTCAAGAACTTTGAAAACTGCATTTTTTCAACGTCTTCCTTGGGTCCATCAAATTTTGAAAAATTGGCTTTGGTTCATCCAAATCAGGTGAAACCAAGTTCCTTTAAAACTGATAGTTGAGGATATTGAACTCTGAAAAACTTTTGGGGAAGGAGAACTCAATATCATCTAATTTCAACAGAGACTCAAAAAAAAAGAACTTTGGTATGAATTTGTTTCACAGGAAATAAAAACTACTCGTTATTAGTTTCAAACTGATCACATGAATTTCTTGGGTTCTGAAAGTTTTCGAAAATAAGCAGCAGTCCAAAATAAGTGCGTATACCTAGCAGAAAATGAAGAATCTCAAAAACTATGCCTCGAAAATATTAACTTCAAGCAAATGGATGATTCCATACCATCCAAGAAAATATCAGAGAATACTCTAGCAGTATGTCCAAAAAAAGCTTCTAAATGAGCAGGTTTCCATAATACATAAAAACGTGTTTATCGTTATATTGATCACTTGAAAACAAGACTTTAGGCAATGATTCATTTACAACAAAGAACTGAAGAGGACATTAAGGAAAATAAATTGTAAAGTTTGTGAAACAGTTGGTAATCTACAAAAATGTCATTTCCCGTGAAATCTTTTTTGTGTTTATGGATATATTTTAATGAAGCGAGCCAGATCCTGATTATTTTTATGGCTCCTCGGTTGTACGAATTCCCAAAAGCAGTAAATGAAATGGTTTTGAAGAAATCAATCAATAAACAACATTTATATACTTTTTGGTATCGAGAAATGAAAACAATGAGTTTTGAACTAATGAACCAAAAAATGTTTTTTATGATTTTTCACATCATAAAATGTCCCCATCGAAAACAAAGATATTTTACATTTTGTCCGACTCTACCGTAACATATATTATACAGAGATTTCGAGCAAAGTTTTTGAGAAAACTTGTGTATATCTTTTTTTTTCAGCCCTATAATCTGGACAAGTAGTAAAATTGAAAAGAAGTAATTAGGCGTTTCAGAAGGTCGTGAAAAACTATGGACACAAATGTTTGTATCAGCTTTTATCGAAGTGGCGAATTACTGCAATGAGCGTTTTCAAACTAAATTTCGGATGGGAACAAATGTCATGAAAATCGATTGTTTGGAGTGAGCGCTCAATACATCAGTGTTTTTCTGTATCCCAAAAGAATGAAAAATTGTAAAACAAAACTAATGAAGTTAACTGTTATTTTTTGACCAATCAATTCACTAGAAGCAATTATTTTGATTGGAAGCCTTGGACCTGTGATAGCAGAATCTGTAGACTTCAACGGTATAAACACCACAAACGCCCTTCTTTACCCACAAATCCGCTCTGAACTCATTACCTCTTTTTTTACTAGCACTCACTCCTCGATTGGAAACCTAAACCTTCACAAAGATACTTACAAGAACGTCTCAGGGAAAACAAATCAACACCGAAAAAATATACCGATGGAATACACTGATACAGGAGTAGCTACCACAGAGAATCGAACAGCCTGATGAAAAACACCGCTAAGATGAAACGGCTCTAAATCATTCTCCCAGTATTTTCAACTGATCCGAAACCCAAAAACAAAAATAACTTTTGTGCAATTTACTTTCCCCCGTTTGAATTCCAGCGCATAAACTGTATTGAGCAAGTTTATGCGGCTGTTCAGGGTTTTTTGTATTCAGCAACTGATGAACTTTTAGTTAAAATATTTTTCTCACCCTACAAATCTATTTTACTGTATTTTGCATTTTGTTTTTTTTTTTTTTTTTCATTTTTTTTTATTGCAAATCAGCAGGAATTTGACAAGCAAACACCAAACTGAAAAAGAAAATACTCCGTTTTTTTCTAAGTTGAGCTGACAAAAACGCAAAGTATATTGCACGGTGACCTCTTCTGCGGTGACCTCTTCCTCAGTATGTCTTTGCTCTCTCAATCACAGACACTCTCAAGTTGTCTGCGTTTCTTTTAACGCGAACTGTCATAAAAGTATTCAAATTTTCATCCACTGCGTTCCCGCTCTCATTTTATGATTTTCAAAAAGCCTTGTTTATCTTTATATTATTACTTGGATCGAGAAAAAATAACAGCTTTGACCATCCATAAAATAGAATGAGTTCGAACAGTTAAACCCAAAAAATTCAGAAAAATTATTTGGTAATCAATAAGGATTTCTCAAATTGATGTTCTTCTTAGAGTTTCTATACAATCTTTTGGAGTGAGACACTAGCAAAACTAATTTTTGGTTAAAAAATTATTGTGCTTCCAAAACTCAGAGAATAATGAAACATTTTCTGAATCGAAGAAGGCAGTTCTGAAGTTCATCCCATTTTGGATAGTGAACAGTTTCTAAATTCGTTTTTGTTTTCTAATAAAAAACGCTCAGAGTCACAAAAAAATCTTTAGTACTCATAATTCAAACCACATTCACTAACCTTTCAATTTTTTTTCGGTTTACTGTCATATTGACGACGAACCTGATCCATACATGCTAGAAGTGCATGTACCACCTGACCTCATCACCTTAGGAGACTTGAAACGGGTATTAATGAGAACCAATTTCAAATACTATAGAAAAGCAATGTAGTCTAAAAACAGAGATACTACGAACGGACTGAAGAAACTCATGTATGAAGTAATCTTAGAGCACATAAGCAGAGGTAGATGACCCAGGGCTGCCAAATGCTGCTTTTTTTGGCCGCTGCCGTTTTTATATCTTGCTTCCTAGCGGTTGGATCTTTTCGATGCAAGAGACGGCTTTGTAAAGCACAAAAAGTTGGGAACTTTGGCAAAATGACGGCCTGATTGAGTTATCCGCGGCCTAGTTATTGCAAAAAGCCGTGGGCCGCGGTTAACCCAGGCTAACAGCCATGGGTAGATCTGAATACTGCTGAAAATCAGAAGAGAAAAACTAGGAAATTCCGTAATTTGTGATTAAACAGAAATTGAAGCCTTTTTGGCTTCACGTTGAGGTAGGAACAGATGTAACAGTTCCGGGATCAGACGATTCCTTCTAATACAAATTTTAGACACTTCTCAAAACCCCTTCAGTTTCAGATGGTTGGATTTCGTTTTCAACTTATGTATTTTTCGTCTTCCAACTTCATTTCCGAATTAAAATCATTCTTTCTGTCTGTATAGTTTGTTGGTCACTAATCTTTCCAACTTAACATCTGCCAAAAAGTCGGAAGTCCTTCTGCTCACCATGACACCTTTCTTAATGATGTCACTTGTTGCGCTCATGATGACCTCATTTTAGTGGGGTTTATAAAGGTGTTGCGCAACACGACATGCGATACATTCCCCTCATCCATACCTTACCACCACATTGATGAAGAACAGCTGTCCAGTCTTTTGTTCTTCTTCATATTATTACTTGGATCGAGAATAAATAATTCAAATTGCAGATTTGTGGGATGAGTAGAATTCAGCCGACGGAAGTATTTGATGGTCCGCCGTCTTTATTAAAGCCAGGTGCCCCATCTTCAAACAACCTAACCAACCAAGTCTATCTCCCAACACAGCTAAATATCCACAATTCAGACCCTGATGCCACCGAAGGAGGGAGTCCGAATACCAATGTGAGTTTTTTGGAATAGAGGACTGGATAGTAAATGGAACGCTCAAAAATGAGTGGGCTCTGTACGAAAATAAAGGGCCCATTCAAAAAAATTGAGGGTCTAAAAAAATCCAGGGCCAAAAAAAAATCGAAGACCTAAAAATTTTCAGATTTGGGGTCGAAAAAAATATAGAGACACTATTATTGCGTTGATCTAACTTCCAAAATAACCTTTTTTTCGGCTTCTATCCGTTTCCTGGGAATATGTTTTGGGTTATTTTTTTTCAATTTAACAGCGCTATACGGCCGGGACAGTGCGTCGTCTGTGCTTGTTTTCAAAAGACTGTGCACTTTTTTCTCCAACATTCAAAAGCCTAAAACACCACAATAGAACCAGGCTTAAGAAACTAAAAAAAACTGGCCAAGGCGACAAAATCTGAAGCACAAATCGATTTGATACAAATTAAGTTAGAACTAAGTGTGTGAAAATAAGGAAAAAAACCAAAACCAAAAGTTACGTGAGCCCTGGAAAATATTTCCTGGAGTCCTGGATATTTCCTAAATCTTATTTTGGTTAAGTCGAAAAATACTCCAAAACATTTTCCCAGGAAACGGATAAAATCACTAGTTTGGCAGTTAGATCAACGCAATAATAGGGCCCGACTTTTCCATTTTCTCCCATTCTCAAACCGCTTTCAGCAACAATTTCTAATAAATTGCAGATTCCAAACAATCAAGAGCATTCACAACAAGAACAGATAAATATTCAACCTCATTTTGGAGTTGCGCCCAACATGGATTCTTTTAGTCTCCAAGCTCTCCAAAATATGCTCGCTCTGTTTTTCCATTACTACAAAAATGGAAAGTATCAAAATGTGATTGAATTGAACAAAAGTTCAAGTCAGCAAATGAATAAGGTAACCCAATTTACTTTTGACCATTTTCCGTAGTGAAACAATTTACAGACCCAACAAATTCAACCACCTATCACTTCATTGACTGAAGAACAGGTTCATTCATTGGAGAAATGGATCAGTGAAAGGAAGACCTTGATTGAGGAAGTTTGTACACAAATCAAGCAGGGTAAAATGGTTACTGAAGCAATCCCCACTACTCTGGATAACGAATGTGGCAATCGAATCTCATCAGTTGTTAGGAAGGAAGTAACCACATCTCCACTTCTCGCTGCAAGTGTAACTCCTCAACAGCCAGCAACTAACACCAAAGACCAGTATCGAGTTCGAGTTACTCGTAAGAAGCCAGTTTCTGTTCCAGAGCCAGTAGCTTCACAAACTGTTGCGGATCAAGTACACAATATTGAGGAGATAATCCCCCAAAGAATCGACGAACCAACGACAATTCATTCCGGACACGACAACGTTATTTCCGATGTTTCAAGCCGTACTGAACGGCTGGAAATTTCTGGAATTAGTGAGGACAGACCTCCTTACTCTTTGAGATCTTCTGGAGCACGTCAAACAGTGGAAGGCAATGCATCTGGCCTCCAGAAACTTGTGAATTCTGGACACGTGGAACAGGGCTCCATCACAAGAAAGCGCGCTGCTAAGGCATCTAATGTGGTACTTTTATCACCTCAAAAGATTGTAAAGCCGAATGAACAAGGAAATCCATCTACTAGCAAAAACTGTCAGGGCTCCGGCTATTCCATCATTGATACCAATATTATTCGTTTGTCGAACGAAGATGGGGAGTTAGATGATGAGGCTGATGAGTAAGTTATTATTTGTTACTTCTTGTCAGTTCCTAGAAACAAATGTTTCAGATGTCGTTGCCATGAGACAGGAGACAATTGTTCCGATGACTCTTGTCTTAATCGAGCAACGAAAATGGAATGCCCAGAAAGCTGTAAAGCAGAAGACTGCGCAAACCAAAGAATTGGCAAAAAGATGCATGCCAAAGTCTACGTGTCCGACACAAATACCAAGAAAGGATATGGATTGTATGCTGGGGAAGAAATCAAGGAAGGACAGTTCATTATGGAATTCGTCGGAGAAGTCATAAGCGAGAAAGAAGACAAGAAAAGAAGAAAGAAAAATCCGAGTGTTTACCGGTACACAGTAAAATCCGGAACATTGTTTTATGATGCCACAGAGTCTGGAAATGAAGCCAGATTCATGAATCATTCCTGTGCCCCGAACTCACATTTTGAAAAGTGGAAAGTACCTGGGATAGCCTCGAAAATTCCCCGACTTGCATTTTTCGCTGTCACCGATATTCCGGCTCGCGGAGAAATAACATTCGACTACCTGTTTGGTGACGAACTCAAGGAATGCTTTTGTGGAGCACCATCATGTAGATATAAAAAACAATAGTTCGAAATGTGACAAGCCCTAGTTTTTGTTTTTGATTTTTGAAAGTACCTTTTCTGTTACTCACATTTTTGAATAAGTTTTTCCGTTTTATGTTTATGAAAGTTACGAATTTAAATGAATTAATATAATTTTTTGCAAATTCAAAAAACTGTTTCTTCTCAATTACGTTTTCAAATTGAAAAATGTAACTATTTCTGTTAATTTTGTACAAAATCTATGAGGATTTTGTATGAATTCTGCTATATGTATTTGGGCTTAGAACGGAAAACTTTAGCGTAGCTTCCAGTGTCGAACTCATGCTTCATTTGAAACTTTCGCTTTCAAAATCTAACTACCGATTGGGTAATAACTCTAAGGAACATGTTTGTAACTATTGAAAAGAGCATTTTCAATAAAAGTCGTCAATTACAAAATTGTTGTTTTTACGTTTTGCAACGACTTTTCTGTCGACTCTGTTCCACATCGCCTTTTGAAGTGGAACAAACCCCCATTGAAACAATAGAAAAAAGTCGCTGGCTGCGGTCGGCCATCTGACCGACTTGCTTTACTGTATCGTATAATTTCTCGCAGAGAGTCCGTTTTTTAGTAGTTTGGGAAAGTTATAGCATTGGAAAGGAGAAATTGGTCGTTTTGAAAGGTTTCAAAATAGAATTTGAAAATTTTAAACACAAGTTTTTGTTTTGTTTTTACTGATGGGACAAGGATAACCTTTCGCTTATTGCATTTTTTGCTACGGCTTGGCGAAGTTTTGAAAACAGACGTTTTGCAACAGATAAATTACGAGAAATATATTTGTATTCAGATTAACATCCACTTGATATATGGAGTTATATGCCAAGTTCTTGAAAGGTTGCATAGTCATTCATACAAAATAAAATCGCATTCTTGGAAATATTGGTCTTATACCGATTATCCGAAACACGAATTCACTATAGTATCATAACCAGAAATTCAGCGTTGATGCAAATCTTAGAATGAGTTTTCATATGCTCTTTATCAACAACCCTGTGTTTGGAGCAAAAAACCACAGAAATCAAAGAATATTTACGGAAAGACACCTGAAAGCGGGAATGCAATGAATGAGATATCTGAAAACTCTTAATCCCAATACCTGACTTATTAACACAAGTTTATTTAAAGAAAAACTGAGATGAGGAAAAATTTAGATCAATAAGGTACAAGATAGGAAGAAATGATTGGACGCAAGACTGTTGAATTGAAATGAGGAAGTGAAGTGAGGTAGAATCAGAATCACCAGATGGAGTTGGCCTTGATTGGTTTTGGGGCAAGTGTGAATCCACGAGCCTCAAACTCCTTGAAGCTGAAGGGGAAATTGCACATCGGGGTGAAGCAGAAACAGGTGTACACAACCTGCCATTCCTCTCCTTCGTGCATTCGTTGCTTCTAAAAGTTTAGATATTAGAAACTCAAAAAGGTATCTGAGCATGAGTTACCTGCATCTGACAATCGGTTCCTTGGTTGAAATCCCACTTGAGCTTCTCGGTTTTCAATGGATCACGGTCTGCTCCTGAGAACGTTCCTTGTCCGTTGGCCACCTCGTAGAACGCCGTGCAGAAGCTTTTGTTATGCTGGGTGGTTGGTTGATTGGTATAAGCATTGTATCCGTAACAGGAGATTCCGACGGCTGGTACAGCCAGATTGAGAGTCATGAAGATGGAGATGGCTTTGAAGAACATTGTCAGACGGCACAGAAACTGAGAGAATGGGCGAATCTGTATCAGTGAAGACAACTGCTCAATCGAGATCTTTTATACTCCGACTCCGCCCATTTTCTTTCTCTGTTTCTTGGAAACCTTGACTCCTCCCAGCTTGGAGAATAAAGTTTGTACTCGTGGCTTAGCTACGCCCCTCAGATGTGATTTGGGAAGAACAAAAATGATCAAACTTTCGAAACTGACTCATCGGATTGGAAGTTTGATTTCTTGATACTTCGCGAGTTAGTACGTTGGGATAGCGTTTATCTAAGGAGAAGTTTGAAGAAGCACAAACGAAATCTGATTTTCAGCTTTCTGTTTACTACGGTCTTGGTACAGCCGGATGAACTATAATAATGGAAAACAACTCCGCTTGAAGTGCGTATTCAATTTTCAATCTATAATGTTCTTTTGCAATGAGAGGGTTTTGAAAATTTCAGTTTCAGGAAAATCATGAAGATCACAAAATGTCTTTATTTGGATTGACAGAAAAACCTTATATAATTGTTGGGTAATCCCTGGTTTCAGTTTTTTTTTTCGACCGATCAGCTAGACCCAGAAGTACCGACTTTTGGGCTTTGTTAGATATGCTGACATATGCGTTACAGTGACACGCTCAAATAATCAAAGGGAATCAGAATTTTAGTTCCGTGCCAACGGTTTTTGAATTTTTCGTTATGCTGAATTGCTTGAGATGATCTTAATCTCAAAATTCTAGTGTATTTTCGTCTAAGGATTTTTCAAACTTTTTGTAAGATCAAGTTTAGTTTCTTCTGACTTTCAAATGAAAACTTCAAATGTACTCGGTTCTGGTTGATTCACGTCAACCATATCAGAAATCAGTGGTCTGTATGATGTGGAAATTTGCTATTTTCAGAATCTTCCCCAAATGATTTCAGATGCTGAGTTAGAGTCATTGCAGTGGAAACTGTGGTTCCTCATTTTTTATCTTGCAGAAAACGACAACAGAGCTGAAACTTCGGGAATACTGTAGTGACAATAACCAACTTCATTCAAAAATGTTTTTTTTCAAAATTCAGATTTCAGATGCGTTCACGCAGGAACACTTTGGATATTCTGATTCTAGAAATGAGGTCCGGGACTCTAAACAAACTGTTTTGATTCCAATGATTTTGAATCAACCTGATCCTAGAAAGTGTGTTTGTAATGTGTTGTTTTTTTCAATGAATAACCGATTTTCTTCAACATAGCCTACTGGCCGCTCCTCCTCAATAATATTAACATTTTCCAACTCGATATTTCTTGATGTCGTCTCTATTCATTTGAAAAAATTTTCAGAGAAAAGTTCACTCTTTGTTGATTCCGCTGATATCCAAACTTTCTCGAATTCGCCAGGCAGAGTTTTCCATTTCAGCCTCATAAGGTTGTCAAATTTTTTGTTTCCTATATGATTCATTTTTCAGATGAAAACCTTTCGAAAGTGTTTACTCTCGTGAGTTGCATATAATTTTCCAAGACATTTCCAATAGCTGGAAAAGAAAGAATTTCAAATTACTGGTATGGAAATGTTATGAATGGTTTTTTTGAGAAATGGAGAGGGTAGCGCATGACTTTTCGAAAAGTTTATAATGATTCTAGAAATAGGAAGTTGTATTCAGAATGAATAATGCTGAGCAAATGTTACAGAAATTTTATCTTGAACGGAATCAGAAGTTGTGAAGAACGGGAAAGAGGAAACGTGGCGGAAAGAATGTTTGAAAAATACAAAACATCTCATCTATAAAAAAACGTGTTTTCTTACAGTAACTATACTCACTTTCACAATCGTAATATGCAAACTCTTCGTAATAATTCATCATACCTTTTACGGCCTATTTTGAATCAAATAACATGATCGAAAGGGCAATTGTATGACACATCAAATGAATATTCAGCTGAATTCGTGAAAACTACTGAATTCCTTTATCAGGGGAAACATGATTTTTTGTATTTTTGTAATGATCAGTTTCGTGTTTCACAATCAACACTTGTTATTCAGAGTTTTTTTTAAGGAAAATATCGGAAAAATTTTCCGGACGACGAGACGAATATAAAAATGAAAACGCTGTGAACGGAGTGGTTTAAATTTCAGGGTTTCTTTTTGAAAACCATGACATCAGCATCGTACATGTCCAACCGGGCTCTGTGATAGCTTTCTTCAAAACCGAAACGTATCAAACTATAGATCTTAGTGAGTTCTACAAGTCTGAGAACCCAGAGTCCCCGTCTGGACGAGATAGACAAAAGTGCCAAAGCCCGGTCATTCTGATTTTTCCCGTGGGGTCCAGGCTGGTCAAACTGTGATTCTTATTTTTAAGACTTGCGGAACTCACTGAGATCTACATTTTGATAGGTTTTTGGGTCCACAGTTTTGATTCTGAAGACAGCTGTTGCAGGCCTTGGTTAGACATGTATGATTAGCACGGAAGTTGATATAAACTGTGCTTAACACGACATAAGCCGTCGGTGTTTCAAAAGTTCGGGAACGCTAGTGTAAACTGATAAGAACACTCAGATCCTGTCGTTTTAGTTATTACCGTAATCCAATTGATGACACAGAACGAACTTGCGTTCTATCAAATTTTTCACGTTTCTTCTCCTGCTGCATAATGTGGGCTTATCTACCTCAGAGAGTGTCTTCTTCTAATCATGCCCATTTCTCATATTTTTTAGTCCGAGAATATTTCGCACAACTTTCTATTCGACATACGTCAACCATATCGGAAATCAAAGAGGTTTATGATGCAGATAATTTCCATTTTTAGATTCTTTTTTAAATGATTTGATATTTTGAGTTGGAGCTTTCGTTTGGAGTAATTGGCGAAGTTGGAGCTGGATCGAATGACTTGACATTTCAGATTTTGCAGAAAACGATGATATGATTTCTTTTTGACACAATTCAATATAGGAAGGGATTTCTTTGTTTGTTGTTCGGAAAACTTGAGAAACAATAAACTAGAAACAAGAACGCAGGGAAAACAGTATTCAGATTTGAATAAATTTGAAATGCAGTGTGGAAGAATTTAAAAAGAACGAGCAGAGAGAAAGTACTAAAGTACTGTTGCATTGTTTTTTGAGTGCCACTAGCCGCATACCAAACTCATCACTCAAAACTTTCCTACACTGGATTTCATTTTCATCACTTATAAGTCTCGACGATTGTCGTTGCATAGTTGTGAAATGCCCTCTCTCTGGGCCGCCGCGAACCGGCCAATAACTCGCTTCCAAATTAATTTTGTGTGCTGGAAAACAGCTCAAATTGTAGATCTCGGCGAGTTCTACAACCTCGAAAAAAATCGAGCTTGCTAAAAAGTCCTAGACGAGAGCTAGTCAAGCCGGGCCACCCGGGCCGGCTTGTCTCGGCTCGGTTTGCTCGGCCCGGTCGACCCGGTGCCTCCTTTTTGGGTATTTATACCAGTTTTTAGTGTCTTACGGTTTTGTGAAACATTGTGCTCGGGTTTTTACCCATTTTCTTCTTTCGAGCCGTTTGAGAACGATTGTCAGCTGTTTTTTTTCATTGTTTCCCTTTATTTCCATTTCTTCGCCTCAAAAAGCACAAATAAAAATAGTTTCCTGTTCGAATTGAGTAGTTTTTCGTGTTTCAAGCATTGTAAGGGTTCCACCGTTACGACTATCTTCTATTCCACACAGGGGTTAATCTTGTTTCCCCTTCGATTCTGGACTCACTTCTTTCCACCCCGTTTTTTGGGTCTCTCCCTCCCTCTTTCACCCTCACCCTCTCAGCATGTGCGCCCCACGGGACACCCCGCTCATTTCTCTTACCTTTTGTTTGTCTCTAACCCCGCGAGTTTCTCTGCGTCTCCTCTTGAGAGAGGCGTTCCCTCTTTTCGCTCATATACTGACCCAACGTTCAGCTGTTCGCGTCTTTCTTACGCGCACTGTCTTCCTCATTCACTACGCGTTGCCCTTATAGGTCACTTTTTGTTTTTTCGCGCCTATTGATTCTAGGTTTTTGGGCAAAGCAGGGCAGATGCCGCCTAATTTTTGAGCGACATCTCTGCTCAATTCTAGCTCAAATTTTTCTGAATTGTCGTTTTGGTTTTGCCGCAAATTTTAAGCAAAAGCTAAAGTTTCTGAGCTTGATTTGGGCGATTTTCGTGCAGTAGTTCAACTTTTTACTCAAATTGAGTAGTTTTTTGCGTTTCGAGCATCGTAACGGTTCCACCCTTACGACTATCTTCTATCCTACGCTGGTGTTTATCTTGTTTCACTCTTCGGTTCTGGTCTCACTTCTTTCATTCTCGCCCCTCAGCATGTGCGCCCCACGGGACAGCCCGCTAATTTCTCTTATCTTTTCTTTGTCTCTAACCCCGCGAGTTTCTCTGCGTCTCCTCTTGACTCTCAGATACAGGCTCAACGTTCAGCTGTTTGCGTCTTTCTCGCGCACTGTTATCCTCATTTACTGCGTTTGCCCTTATAGGTCACTTTTTGTTCTTTTGCTATCTTTTTGTGCATTTTTCCATATCTATCCCTTCTAACTCCTTTTTCCCTATGTACTGATTACCGCAAATGTTTCAGATCATGGTTGCTTCTAATCAACAAACCAAAATCACGCAGCCAACTCGAATCCGTAAACGAAAGGCTCTCACTTCTTCGGTTGCTAAAAGGAGCAAGTTGTCAACGATGAGTACCACTGCGCCTCCCAAATATACTCATATCGATAAATGCATTAATCGGACAGGAAACAATAAGCAAAAGCGAAGTGACGATCCTGACGAGTAAGTTCATATGTTTCAAGTTGAGTCAGTTTCTTGTAACAAATATTTCAGATGTGATTGCCATAAGTCAAGAAAGCGTTGTTCCGATGTCACTTGTCTCAATCGAGCATTGAAAATTGAATGCCCAAAGAGCTGTAAAGCAAGAAACTGCGCAAACCAAAGAATTGCAAAACAGATGTATGCCAAAGTCCACGTGCAGCACACAAATTCCAACAAAGGATTTGGATTATATGCTAAAAAAGAAATCAAGGCAGGACAATTCATTACGGAGTTTATGGGAGAAATCATAACCGAAGAAGAAGAATTCAGAAGAAGAAAGGCAAAGCCGGGAGTCTACCGTTACATACTGGAATCCGCAAATCTCATTTTTGATGCCACAAAGTACGGGAATGAGGCCAGATTTATCAATCATTCTTGTGCCCCAAACACACGTTGTGAGAGATGGATCGTGCCTGGCCGGACATCAAACATTCCCCGTATCGCATTCTTCGCGAACACCACTATCAAGGCTGGACAAGAATTGACATTCGACTACAAGTTTAGCAAAAAGGCCCTCAAAAAATGCCTTTGCGGGGAACCATCATGCAAATATCAAAAAAATTAATTCGGATATGTGACCACCACCACTTTCTTCTACTTCATTTTGATTGACTCATTTCCCTTAGTGTGAGTTATTTGTGCTTTTTGTATTGAAATAATCTCAATTTTTCAGAAATCCGACAGTGCTTGCCCTTCATCCCAATCCAATAATACAACAAATCCAATAATAATATATAGAGCAATTCTATCATGACTACACTGGATGATTCTAACCTCTTGAGTAACTTCATGTTGGTCACTGGAGCAAAGAAGATTTCGTTCACTGTAGATGTAAGTTTTATTCAAGCGTGTATTGTTAATGATTACTGTTATTTTCAGAAAGAAAACAAGCATTTTTCATCTTCCCACATCACTTTCGTCGTCGAAGGATGCTTCCGTTTTTGCCCACAAATCTATCTAGCTCCAGCTGACAACATGTTTGCTACTCCTGTATCCTTCAGTGTCTCCACCAAGTTGTGATAATTGCTTGTTCCATTGATTTAGTCATTTTCTAATTCTAATTACTCCTAATATTAATATAGTCAGTTTTTTGTATTATTTAAGCACTATATCCGTTTTTTGAGTCCCACAATTTTTTCTTAGTCTATGCGCCATTTTAATTGTAGCATAATCTAAGTTCAGTCATGGGTCCCAAATTTTGTCATATTACCAGTGCATTTTCATGAGCTCCACCTGATAATTCTAGTCGGGTTTTAAGCTAGTTTCAGCTTCCTCCCTGTTGTTTGTCTTTCAACTAGCACGGGTTCCCCCTTATATACATATACTCCCAGTGTTATTGTTGAATTTTGTCTTTCGTCACAGTTGTGATTTTATAAATAAAAATAAGTCTAACCCACCCTCATCTCAACAGTTTTCAATATCAAAAATAAAATTCTTGTAATATTCCATTTGTTCAGGTTTTGAAGAAAAGAATTGTGAGCGTTGCATTTTCTTTTTTTTTCAGATTCCCTTTCCTCAAAAAACTTTTTCAAAAAAGAATCGCGAAAATTTTATGTTTTCTCGCACAGTACACACACGAAAAAAATTTATGCAATCACTGAATTCACATTAGACACGAGTCCGTTTCCTGTGTAATTTTTTCTGAACTTATTAAAATACCTGGGACCCCAAAAAAAAAAAACGGGATAGTTTTTTGGTGTCACAGGTATTACTTGAGTATTAATTTGAGTCCCAGGTCTTTTTTGAAGTTTAAAAGACGAATTATAGATAAATCATGAGTAGCTGAATCATGATATTGTATATGGGTTTCGGGTATTCTCATGGATCCCAAAAAGTAATCACGAGTTTACTACAAGGATTGAACCATAACTCCAGGTTACGGACCCATTCTCATTCAACAACCAACAGTTGTCATGGAGGACACTGTTGAAATTCCAATCACTCAGGATCCACCAGCATCTTTTCCAGAGCCGAAAGCGGCACAAGTTCCAGTGGACAATACCACGGATATCCTCACTTGAAAGTCCCGGAACTTACAAGTAATCACTCCGGATACGATGATTCTTTTTTGGATAAAACAGATTGTTCTGGAAAATTGGAAAACTCTGGAGACAAGGAGCACATGCCTTCAATGCGGCAAAAAATGGACGATGCTCCAAGAGAGGTTACTGATGTCATGATGAGTTCTGGAACTGTAAACCAGTACACCGCCGGAGTGCACAGTTTCGTCGACACAATTCTGCCTGATATCGTGTCGCCAGTCAACAAAAAAGTGCCGCTATCAGCAAGATTCCTAGAGTCTACAAACCAGAAGCTCAATCCACGACTGAGCTGAAACCGAAACGTCGGTTATTCAAAAAGTTAACCGGTCCGGAGCCACCGTAAGTTTGATTTTAGTTTTCGTTTATTAATGTTTTCTATCTTCCAGATCGGCTGTGGAACACAAAAGTCATTGGCGAAGGCACTGGATTTGAAATACAACAAGGAATATCTTTACTTCGGCTGTTATTTTTGCAATGATGCATATCCGAGTCGTGAGGAGCTTATTGATTGCTTTCTCGTGTTTGAATGACTTTCGAATTGTTTGTATACATTTTTTACCAGAATAGAACTTTTAATGACTGAATGGATCTTAAATTGCTCTATATTTTATAGTAATGGTAATTATCTTTCAACATTGTCAGTCATTTTTAGTTGCTTAATGTTTTTATAGTTTTTATTGAAAGTGGATAGACTTCAAAGCAGCAGCAGGTATGAGCAAACGTAGCAAGTATGGTGTGTTCGCCTGAGGTCAGGAACAAAACTTCAGTAGTTTAGACGGTAGTTTAGACTTTTTCTGCATTTTGCTAAAAAAAAATGGTTTGCTTGCTGTTAGAATGCTGCAAAATCTGAACAATTTTTGAATCCTGCTAACGCCCCACAAAACTATTGTGGTCCGAGTAATGAATTCCAGTTTTTCTATACCGAATTTTTGATTTTTGATAAGAGAGAAAGCCAATTCAGGTATTTCTCAAGCACGAGAGCGCGTATTCTAAAGAGATAATGAATCTGAATTCGGCTATTGATTATCAAGATTCTGACTTCTCATTGATCATCCAGTTTGTTATAGATCTCGGAGACACCATAACATTTTTGATAAACACCACCGGATTAAAAGCTTATGGTATTTTCGCCGAATACTTTTTGTGAAGTTCCACCAGAATCCGGGGAATTCGAAAAATCTCAAGCTGTCAGAAGTCTCCTTCCCTCGTTATCACTGACAAGCCATCACTGACAATGATCATGTCAGCCAGAGCTACCCTTCAAATGATTATAACCGTTTCAACATAGTAATTCATTGAGTGTTTTTGAGAAAAAATCAATAATTTTCCATTTTATCTAGGAACTAAAAAAAATTCGTGTGGAAGTCCTGGAGTCAGCTCGAGTACTCAGCATGAAAAAATTATTCCTATACTACTGGAGGGAGGTTTTTGTTTCTGTTTGAATTGTTATCGTTTCCTTCATTTGGTTTATTGATTTCTTTTTTTTGTGACTGGAGAGGAAGACACGTTTTCTTCCGAATTTCACCCGGAGGTAGCTCTGGTGTCTTTGAACCTAGGAGTAGCCTGGCAGACCACCAAGCTACCGTCTGCGCTATGCGGCCGGGAAACACTGCTTGTTTTCTTGCGCAGGGGCTTTTTGATTCCCTGTTATTCCCGATCTGTAAAAGCTACCGTATTCCTCTCTCTCTCTCTCTCTCTCTCTCTCTCTCTCTCTCTCTCTCTCTCTCTCTCTCTCTCTCTTTCCACCTTTAAGAAAAACTAAGGAACAATATTTCTTGCAAAAGTATTCTCTTTTTTCCCCTAGAAGTGGGTTAGTGGAAACAGATGATTTTTGCTGAACTTAAAATCAGCAAAACATTCTGTGTTCATTCTTATGAAATGTTCAACATTTCAAGCAGTTTCAGAAAGTAAAATGACATTTATCATGAACTCACATAAAAATAGAGTCATGGAAACAATGTGTGTATAACTTCATATCTGACATTTTTCCTTATCAATTGAAACCAAGTGGGAGTTTTGCTAGTTTGAACATTTTTTAAACACATTTTCTTAGCTGTCTTTTTGAATTTGGTTGAGAAATGAGAACCCAGTTACTTCTAGCAGCTATTTCAATTTTTTGCCATGCAACCGAGTTTTCTCTCCAGTTTGATGTTGTGTTTTTGGTTGATGGATCAGAGGCGGCTAAACCATATTTCGTCATTGTGAGTAAAAATTGCGATTATATGTAATAGTTTTGCCATAGTTCACAAGCTTCATTCAAAACTTGATGTCTCCTTACAATGTCGGAATGAATGGTGTTCCTATCGGACTAATCGTTGTTGCCCCAAATGAATATGATCAAGCTCCACCAGTTGCAGTGTTGTCACAGATTACATCCGTCTCTAGTTTGATAGCATATTTGAATTTGATGAAAGAATTTGTTTCATTTGATGATATGGGTCAGTTTCTCAAGAACAATTTACAATTGGTTAGTTCCGCGAACTTCATGGCACCTGCCAACGGTTACCGTGCTGACATAGATAATCATCTTCTGGTTTATATCACAAGCAGCACTTTGTGAGTTTTGATTCTCCAAGTTTTCATGTTGTCGATCAGTTTCAGATTTGACGCGGATCCAGTTCCCGTAGCTCGGACGATTTTGAATACAATGAAGTACGGAATGGTGACAATTGGTTATGGCACTCATGTAGATCATGAAAAACTGAGGAAGATAGCTGGAGGAAAACCTTGTTCGTATTCAGCTTCGAATGAGACGGAGTTGAACAGTCACATAAAATCGATCCGAAGGCATATTCTGTATGCAGAGTAAGTCTTCATTCTATTACAATTGAAGCATTAATTGTTGCATTTTAGTGCTAACAGTGGGAAGTATTGTGGCAACCTGTAATTGGATTTCTGTTTTTTGTGGATTGGTTCAACTGACTGTGACAAAGTGATAAAATCAGAAGTCAAAAGTTAAGAACTTGTGTTCAAATGATATCAATAACATTCTCAATAGTACATTTTTTGAATTTCAACCGAAACGGTCCATTCGTATCATGGCTTGATATCATGGCTTGTCTCAAACGTGAAGAACACCCGAAACGTGTCGTCGGAGAAAGAAAATCTGAATATATTGCGTATCCATTCCTACTCTTCCGTGCCGCCGCATCATTTGAGTTGCTTCGTCGCGCATCGCAACGGTATTTGCTCTGAACATACACACAACACACACACATACTGCTCGAATGACCAGGCTATGGGCTCTCTGCTGATCTGCGTCCTCCTCGAACTGTTCCTAGAGGAAAAGTCGCGCGGTCACCCTCCCGGTGGCTTTCCCCGAAAAATTCCAACTGACAGCTTTTGTCTTAGTCGTCGTTGTTTCGGTCCTGCCAAGATACACAATGCCTTACCATCACACCATTTTTTGCCTCTTCCAAGCAGTCGTTTTTTCTCATCTCGTATGCGCATTGTCTTCCTTGAGCCTCCCTAGAGCCCACTCGACAAACCACTTTTGCCGCGTTCCTCTCGATCCAGTGACATGAAGAAAGGTACAGTGTGACGTCACACGTGAGATGTTTCTGTTCCATCTTTCCGACATCATTTTTTCTCTTCTCATAGAAATCATTTCTGAGCATTTTACAACTCCTTTTTTCAAAATTTTTTTTTGAATGAAATATTATTTTTAATCCTTGACCATTTCTGTACTTTTAAATAAACACATGCTATCAAGAAACTAAAACATGCTGATAAGGTTTAATGCGAATCGTCAAATGTTGCAAAGTGTGTATTGTCAAATTATATTTTAGGGAAAACTTCAAAAGGTTTTTGTTTATTATTTCTGCTCATTGGTCGATAATTTGATCCTGAAAGTTATTTGATCTCCACACCCGATTCATTTACTTTCAATCTCACTTCTCTTACGGATGACTCTCAAAACTTTCAATTCCTCAGTTCCAAACCCGTTAATAAACGTAACTCTAGTACTATCATTCACGAGTGATATTGAATTACAATACTTCGACTGACACTCTTGTATCAAACATTACTACAACTATGAATAATAGTATGCAAAGTCGGTCTTGAATTTTAATTAAATCGTGTATTTCTATATTCCATTGAATTTTCCCCACTCTCACCCCGTTCTCTCGCACCTTTTCATTCATAAGTGTCTTTGCGGGGCATGATCAGACCCTTCTAACTCTTCAGCATTTCTTGTCGCGCATAGTCAGTCTTTTGCTCTTATCCGATATCAAAATATATGTGGCGGTGTCGTGCCTTCTGTATGCCGGAACATGAGGACAGATTTCGGAATTGTTGACCGATCAAAGCTGTCATACCGCACTCGCAGCGGTAGTCACCAGCCTAATTTTTCTTATTATCCTTGTTTGCTTTTATTTCAGGTCTTGTCGTTTTGTTTGGAACTTTTCTCCCCATCCTTCCAACTCCCGACTTTTTATTTACTTTTGAAACCGTTTTGTTTGGACTATTTCTTAGTTTTTACTGCATTGCTGCCGTTAGTTAACGAGCCATTCCAATAATATAACTTCAATATTTTCATCTTTCAGTATAACATTTCAATTTTTTTCAATGGAAATTCCCATCATTATATGCTTCACGATAAAAATTCTCCGATTGCTTGGCTTTTCTCCCATTGTTTCTTATTTCTTCCCACTATCATAAATCAGAAAGGATCCTCTTAACACAAAAGAAGGTGATATTAAACCATTAATCTTCTTTGTGGACAACAATGTCTACACTCACTTTTCAAGTTTTTTCTTCCAAACAACACAATTAGGTGCAAATCATCAAGTTAAAAAAATATCTCTTCTAAAGTCTTTTTGCCCTTTTTTTCACTGATTACAATCCAGTTTGTTACACAATACCTGTGTCCAGTGGTGTCCGTTAATAGAGCTGCCCTATCAGGACATTCGATAGATACACTACCAAAATCTGCTGATCATGATTAGTGTCTCGCATTACACTAAAAGGAATGACTACAAGTGGTCTGACGCGCGAAAAGGGGGCCGATCGGATACCAGTTAGAACCAGAGCGCTCTCCACGCCGTCAGAGACTCCACACGAAGGTCATTTCGCTATCCCCCCTTTCTTCTACTAAATAACAACAATTGCCCGTGAGAGGAGGCCATCCTTCATCCCGAACCTAAACCTTTCCTCGTTTCCTCCTTACCTTCCCGCACATCTCTCCTTTCTTCTGTTGCGCACATCCTCAAACCGATTATTGATTTCTGTTGCATTCCATTTCACTAATTGTCTTTTTTTGAGAGTTGAGTGAGCTCTCAAAACTTTTGTTTATTAAAAATTCAATGGTTTACAAAAAATGAAAGCGTAGGAGAGTGTGAGCTTCCGCTTTGCTTTCATTCTTTTTTGTGGAAAAAAGTTCAAAAACTACACAAAAACCAAAAGAGAAACGGTGTCAGTGGGTTAGCAACATAGTCGGATCAAGTATTTTTTATTGTTCTATGTCTCTCTTCTCTCTTTTCTGCCACTGTTTTCAGTTTTTTCCAATATGACATTCTCTAATTTTTCCTGAACAAAACAACATTGAATTCTTCTGTTTTTATTAAATAACACTGGAAAGAGAAACAAAGTGAGGAAAAAGAAACGAGAAATGAACAAATTAGCAGTAAACTTTTTATTCGCTGATGCTGCTTCCACTAATTCTCTTGTGTTGTCAGTTTCATTTTGTCTCATTATCAACTATCACCACCAATTCTACATATTATCGCTAATCTCGTTGTCGCTAGACTAATTTCCGGGAGAAAAACACCAATTGCTTGCCAACAACTAACCGTTCGCCGACCGCTTTTTTCATTTTAATGATTGGGTGCTAATTTCTAGCAATGAAAACAAAAAAGTGACCAATTGGAACTCCGAATGAGTTAATAGGACAGACCGAACGGCCCGAGAAGTGTTGGAAGTAGTATCTAGCGGAATAGTGACCTTGTGAATGAATTTCCTACATTGCGTCAACCTCATTTCACTGTCTTTTCTTTTTTTTTCAATCAATCTCTTTTCCTACTCTACCCATTTCCACTAATTTTACATACACATATTGTTTTCACCGCCACTTCCATATTAACGAAATCAATGGTTTTTTGCGGTCAGGTCTCTTCCTCTCGCCTGTACTTTTGCTGGATACGTTCAACTCGTTTTCGCTTTTCCGCCCACTTTCATTTCTTTCGTCATGGTAAAATTGACGCCTTGGAAAATGATGACGTTATGTTTTCTTCCGTGTTTTCAGGAGATTGAAACACTTGTTATAAAAATGTTAATGAAAAAATTTTAATGTGTGTTCTGGTATAAAGTGAAAATAGTTTACCGTTGAAGTATAGGGTCCAATATTCTATTTGAAACTATCAAAATTGTGTTCTTTGAGATGAATCAACTTTTGAACATGGTTTTCCTAAATTATTTTGTTGGTATTTTGATAGTGATTCATTTCATCTCAACTTTTCATCAGCTTTACTTTTTCTCACTTCTTTTTCTTCCAATTTCTCTGACTTTCTCAATTTTCGTCTCGTTCTTTCTTGTGTTTCATCCAGGAATGTCACCACACCCTTCAAATTTTTGCCTCCTGGAAACAGTTTCCTATCCCACCCAGACATTTCTCTCATTTTGATTTCTCTAATTTTCGCTGCTTCCGTTTTCTCGAAACATTTTTTTCCGTGAAATAGATTTTCCGCAAACCCAATTCTGTTCATGTTTCATCCATTTTTTTTTTACTTTTTCCTTTTTTTTCTGGTCGGTACCGTTGTATTCAATTTGTACCTCTCATTTCCATATTCGTCTACTTTTGTCATCACTTTCCATTTGTCATCTCTCTGTTTCCCTTTTTGTTCAATTCCACTCGAAAGTCAAAAGTGTTCGGGAATTTTCTGGAATCTCTTTTGAAAACGATTTTTTTTCCTGGATAATCCTGAAGAAATGAAAAAACGTGGAATGATTTATCATTATTCCATTTTCAACATTTTCAATAGTTGTATAGCTCCGAGAAAATTAGGAATGAAACTTTCGGTTAATCCAGCGCTAAGAAAAATTCTTCTGAAGTCCATTAATTCCTGAAACAAACTTCAAAGAGAATTTCCAAATAATCGAACCGCAGTTTTATAATGAATTTTTATATGATGTGTTGAATATGGTTGGCACAATCGATTGATACACATAAACATTATTCCACAATTTTTTTAGGATCTGGAAGTAATAATTGTTTGTTTTGTTTTTGAACAAACAAATTCAATTTAAAAAAAAGTTTTGATGGTCTATAGGTAACACTAATTTTGAAAGAGCCAATAGAGCGGAAATTATGCACATTTGTTTTGATAACAATATTTTCTCACTATGCCATTCTGCTGACTTTTCCCTTTCAAAATACTCAACGAAGCGCAAGTTTCCGATCACAGTGACCTCGAAGTTTTGAACCATTGATTTTTTTTCCTTCTTCCAAAGATGTTTTCCATAAGAATAGACACGATTGCCCTAGTTTAAAAGTGAGAGAATGGCAATACATATGTAGAAGTGACTTTCGATTTGATTCACAAAAATAAATCTTGTCAATGTGGGCAAGATTTTTCTTCCGCATCCATTCACAGTGTACACAGATAATTCAGTCAGATATAGACGCATTGGCAGAAAAAGTTGTTGTCCTCTGAGGATGTGTAGTTTAGACAGTTCTTTGTGACGTGGAATAGTACATTCTGCAACATTTTCCGTTTAGTATTACCAAACTATGGTGTTAGAGTTCCTACCTAGATATCCAGGAAAACTTATTCTTCTATTCTTCCATTCAGAATCCTCTTCCAACACTACGTTTTACTTTTCTTTATTTCCTCTTCACATCTTCATTATTTCATATTTTTTATTTCAGGACATGACGGGTTGAATAATCTACAAGATCAAGAAGAAACCATTGTCCGAAGAACTCAGACTACTTAAATGGCTGCCCGTTACTGGGGTGATGAAAAACACCCGGACGCTATCTATGCTGTATATTTACGCAAGGTTCGATATGTGCCGCCACAAGGATACGAAGGTGTTCCGGTATGTACATTTCTATTCAAGAAAAATACCACACAAGCAAAAACTTATTGCGCCTATGTTTGGTGCTGCTGGCGATGTTAGAAGGGTTTGACCAATAAAATGAAATTGGAATGGGAACGTATATGCTTTTGTGATCACAATCTCGCAATTCGAAGTAGTCCAGATGGTTGTAAGATACAGTTTCTCGACCCATTTCACGGGGTGAATTGTTCTTTTTCTCATTCATACCTTTTCCGCTTCCGACCACATCACCTTATTCTCAGTCCACTTTTCTCAGATATATTACATTGTTTCTTCAAACCTAAACATTTCTGCAAGATGAGACTCAGAAAATCAAGCGTTTTTACGGTAACAGTTTGTTTTTTTTTTCATTTTCTTATCTCTTAGATAATGATGGATTAGAAAAATAATACCTCTGCGCAAACCGTTTATGTGTCCAAGAACACAGCCAGATTGAAGGTTAATGGCAGAGAGAAAATTTATAAAAAAAAGGGATATCAAGCACTTTTGGTTATCAAAACTTTCCTTCATTTTCCGTTTGATAGTTTCCATATTTTTTGTTCAGTTTCCAATTTTTTGTGTTGGTTTCATTGAAATCTCCATGAAAAACGTTTTGAAACATGGCGAAAGCTCGTGAATCCCAGCCACAAAAAACATTCGCAACACAACATAGTGACGAATATCTAACACGCGACATTGGCTCCATTTTCGTTGGCTCTTGGCTTACGAAACATGAACGTTTGGAGTAGTCTCAAACTACGATCCTATAGCTATGATATTGAGGAAAAATGTTCCCGACTCGTTCATTATATCAGTTCGGTAAGATGCTCGTTTTAATTGTTTTTTAGTGGGAGAGTAGAATGGAAAGTTTTCAAAAGGTCATTTTGAAATTTCACTTGATAAGGTGTTAGTGATTGTTGGTGGTGTACTTTGAAGACGTGACAAAATAAAAATTGTCACGGTTTATCACAAAATAGGATCAAAAGTTCCTTTGAACTTGCGTCAAGAGTCTGAGGAATAATTATCATAAAAGTTATGTTCAGCTTACTGAGAACTTCCATTTTGAAGGCATTGATTGTTGTTTTTTCTAGCAACTTACACAGTGCTCAACGATTATAAGTTAACAGTCTGAAAAATATTTTTTCAAGGACTTTAGAATTAATTAACAGAGTAGTATTTATAGACAGTGCACGTTTCAAGCTTGTTAAGAAAAAGTATAAAATTTTTGATTCTTTTTAGTTCCGAATGAAAGAGTAGCATAACGAGCTAATTTTGCTGTTAGGATTTTGGAACTGAAAAATGTCTAGCACTATCATGAGTACTAAATCAGGGGTGCAGCTGTTGTCACGTGTTTGGAGCCCCATGTTTCCATCACAAGATGGTATCGGAAAGTTGTTTACCGAACAATTTTTGAAGCTGAAGCAAAAACAAAGTCTTATTCAACAACCTTCTAACAGCTTTGCTGGCATTTAAGCTATGGTGTTTTAAACGAGCTTGTAGGTGCACTTCTATTAGAGTATCAGTGGAACATTCTTTCACAAATTCTGATTTTCACGTTTTAGCAAGCAAAAATGTTATGAGAATTTTTCTGTTAAGCACATGTCAAAAAGATGAATCATTAGTTGACATTCCTTTGGGAGTACAACAAAAATACAGTAATCTAAAGAATCTGAAGATGAAATGCAGGCCATTAACCCCGAATTCATTAATGAAGCCTCAAATTCGTGACTTTCGAGCACATGATCTTATCACGGTCTTTGTTTCTTGACGGTCTGACTCATTGCACAATCAGTAATGGGAGAGCTGCCCACCGGAAGACCATTGTTTTCTTGCAAACAATGTAGGAGAAAATGAACTATCATCATTTTTTTCCTCATAATTTTAGAAAATCAGATAAGATGGCACGCATGCTTCAAACTTTTCATTTTTGACGTCCACCAGTGCCGACGCATTGTCTGCCCTTCCGACACCAAAAAATGTGTCTATCCTCATTACGTCTTGTTTTTGCTTTGCTTTGCCAAAGCCTCGTTTTCTCCTCTTCATTTCTTTCTTTCTTTTCTTTTCCGCTTGAATACGATCCATCTTATCACTTTCTATTTGCCATTTTGATATGGAATGAGAAGGAGGCAGAATAAGGGGCGAGTAGAGATTGTAACGTTTATAGCAGACGTCAGACGTTGGAAAAAAAGGTGGCCGGGTGACGCGTACTTCTAACTATTTCTCCTCACAATCGAGGTCTTCCTTCTAGTCATTTTCTATTCTGGGCCCCCCAATTTCGTCCCCCGTCAACTACGGCCGCCAATAGTAAATCTCATCGGTTTCATTTCGGAAAAGGAATTGGCGGAGAAGTGAAACGAAGCGACAGCTAGAGACCCTCACAATAACCTCTTCGAAATCGGGCGCGACTGTCATAAAGCCCTTTTCTCATTCATCTGAACAGTTAGAGTAACAAACACCATGACGACACGTACTTTTGCCCGCTTTCTATCTACTGCCGGTTATTCACCGTCTGCAAAGATGCGCTCCTCATCTATTCAGCAACTCTATATTATCATGACGGTAAGTACGTTATTCTCAACTACTTCTACACTGTTTTTGCATCTCCCGACAGCTTTTGCTAGTAAAAATCCAGTTTTGTTTCCCGGTTGAATGTGAAAATATGCATAACCCACAGCACCACCATCTGTTGGTGTTCGATAGACAGCTGTGATTTTGAATCTTTTGAGTGCCAGATACTCAGTACCAGGTGGGTAATCCAGTCACGCTTTTTCATATCGCTTCAATTCAATAAAATTTTATTTTCCGTTCCAAGCCAGACCACCAGATCTCATAAGCTTTATAACCCAGTGCGAAAAAATCGCACAGCTGTCTTTGGGATTACTGGTTTTAATGCCTGTTGACCTACATCTCAATGCACTTTTACCACCCATGTGTTTAGTTATTTTTCTGTCACTCACTCTTCCTTTCTGTAATATCTAATTCCAAAATCTTGAGTATTGAGCAAAAGTGAGTGACAAAGTAATGACAACGTAGCATATGTTTTGATTTGCTCGATTGACTACATTCTGTGTCTTGTTTCTCTTCTTGTTCATCTTGTTCCTCTTCCTCCTTCCGATTTAGTTGAACTCATCATCTGTCACTATCGATAACAATTAATCGACGGGTCCACATTAGTTCTCATTTATTCTTGCCACTTCTTGCCACCACCCAAAACCACAAGCCGCACCTAGCCTTCCAAAACCAATGAAACGTTTCTTTGTGACACACAAAAAATAATGTTCACCATCACACAAAAGTGAGATTGGTGTTCTTCGGACAGGTTTGTTGAAAATTTCCATCCATACACATCATTAGACTGTTCCATGATCTGATCTTGTCATATGTTGAGATGATATTCACGCGGAATAACTGTTCCAAGAAAAAAAAAACCATCAACACATTTATCCGAACGTAACAATTGCATTAGAACGGGCAACAGAATCAAGAACTAGACAATGAAATCACGAAGGCATTATGTCTTCTCGATACGAGCCTTGTAAATCCTAATTCACTATTCTTGTGTAATTCTTGATGTTTAGATTGATTGGAAACATTTGTTCAATCAATCAAGAATTCTTGATTGAGATACATTATCCTCTCACATTTGCATGTGCTCTCAGACATGAATTTATCTGTTTTCAAACATCATTGGAGGAGATTCAATTCTGCTCTAGTTTTCAAACAGTTCATTTGTTGTTACTTTTTATAAAAATGCTTAGAACTGTTTACTTGAATATTAAAATATTAGTGTTTCAAAAATCAACCTGGAGATTGAACAAAGAATGATGTTTTGTTTTAGATTTCGAAATACATTGTTTTTGTCAGATTTTTGACCTAATGGCTTTTGGAAAAGAGATTTGACTAGTAACGATTTGATTTTCTTTTTGAACATTTATCGACTTCCGTGTGCCATTACAGTATTCTATATTATTTCGAAAAGGTAATGTCAAAATTCGATCCGGTCTTTTACAGACATTTCAGAAGTTTGTGAAGATAGCCTATATTTTGAAACTTCAGCTGAATCGATTTCAAAAAATCCTTTAAAAAATTTTGAGATTGGAAACCTGAGTTCTTTCCAAAATTGCCCGCTCAATGTCTGCTCATTTATGATTTTCTAATATCGAATAATGACTGGAAAGATTATTTGTAGCATTTTGTTTACAAAAATACGGCATTTTTTCGTAACCACCGTAGTTCTTACTTCATAATACTATCCTAATCTGTCTTACACACCCTGTTTCCTAAAAACCATCAGTACATAAAAGGTTCGACCTTTTCTATTCTACACTTCATACACTTCTCTCTGCTCATGTTTATTCGCTGTCTTTTTTTGCGTGTGCTCTATTACACGGCAAGATGACTCAAACCGCCTCTCAATTTCTTCTCGCCTTGGCACCGGCGAAGAACTCTTTTATTTCGTTCTCTTTCATCTTCCGGACAACACATGTTCGCCTTCACGTTTTTTTCTGTCTCGTTCCCTTTGCCCTTCCTTCTGAGTTTATTGGACAAGAAATCTTGTTTGCACTACCACCCGTAGGTTGCCATTAGTGTGGGGCGACAAGTTGCCGAAACTTCTTTTGGCCAGAAAAGTTGAAACTTTTGCTTCAATAAGCGGATTATTAGAAATGAAGACGCGCGAATATTTCGGTGACGATCGCGCACAGTTTCCTCTTTTTCGCATCCGAAAACCCCCAAAAACTCTTCATCGATTGTTTTTGCTTTTCCCAATTCCGGTCGTTCACTGCTGATCGTTTATATCAATTTCTCATTCCCACACCCTAGCAATGAGTTTTCCGTTGTGAAATTTGAAAATCTTCAGCTCTCATATCACATGCAATACTTCACATTTGACAAAATAACTAGAAATTTCTCCAGGCTACCGGTTAGTAAACAAATAATGGTAATAGCAGCAATCGAACTGTCATAGTTATAAAAATTTATATTTAGTCAAATAATTCTTTGATCTCACTTTATTAATACAAATAATTTCAGAGGTATCGAGCAATCGACCCGGATCGACCTAAAACTGAAAGCAGTGAAATGTCAGGCGCCGACCATTTAGAATGGGAATCCGTCAAAGAGAAATTGATCAAAGCTGGAACAGTAGAACGACTTGTGGTAATTACAGTCAACTGTCGAATTGCCACATAATACGATAATTTGCCATTTGCAGGAATGTTTGGTTGGCAGCGATGACATGATGGATTCGCGACATTTCAATGTCTTTTTTGCTACCTATCGGGCGTTTACCGATTCTGCAATAGTCTTGGACTGGTTAGTTTCACTGAATTAATTCATAATGAAATGAACCAAAACACATTCTTTCTTTGTAGCTTGCTGAGGAGGTATGAAGCACTGGAGAACGAGGTAAACGGAAGCACATCAGCATTATTGGTTCAAAAGTGAGTTGTTTTCGATTCGGAACAGTTTTCAACTTGGTAGTTTTTCAAATTTCTAGAAAAAAATTGACAGAAAATGTCACTCGAAACTTATCGAGAAACTGGTTTTTCTGTTTTCTTTGACCTGTACATAAAACCTCCATTTTCAGCTCTATCAGACAAATCTTGATGTGCTGGCTTGAAACCTATCCAGAAGATTTCTACGATTCCGACAAAGATTTCGCCATGCTGAGTAGTCTACTCGACTTCGGAGGTCGAAACAAGCTCACAGAACTACGTGCCAAAGCTCGAAAACAGAGAGAAGTCTTCAAAAGAATCTATGATGAAGGAGGAATGCAAGCTGCACTTCCATCACTCGGTCAATATGTTGCCGACATGGGATTTGATCCTTCCGACTACCCCAATAATATCAAAGAGCGAGTCAAAATGTTTGATGTCGGAAAAGAGAACTGCGTGCAAATTGCTGAGCAACTGACGTTTTGGGATGCGGTTAGTTTGAATGATTTATAAATGTGACTCATGTTTTAAACTACAAAACTTGCAGGCTCTGTTCAAAGAATTGTTGATACATCAGTGTCAGGGATGTGTTTGGTCGAAGAGAAGAACTGCTGGAGAGCGTGTCTACACAGTAAAAGCGACTATCGAGCAGTTCAATTCAGTATCTCAAAGAGTCATGACAAGCATTGTTCTTCCGGATTGTCGGCCGGAGTATCGAGCGAAGATTATCAGCAAATGGATTGATATTGCACGAGAGTTGAGAGCACTCAAAAACTTTTCTTCTCTCAAAGCAGTTTTGTCAAGTTTGCAATCAGAACCAGTACATCGTCTGAAATCTGCATGGAATTTCGTTCAAAAGTAAGATTTTGTGTTCAAAAAGTTAAAAAATTTAAAAGTTTCACCAATTTCAGTCGTTCCATCTCACAGTTCCGTGAACTATCTTCCATCTATGAGACCGATGAAGATGGTGATCAAGGGAATGCAAGAAAGATTTTGGAACAAGAAGGAACAGCTAAAAGCTCTCCACTCCGCAGACCCCAACTCATCCAAAACTGTCGACGGACAAAAAGCGATGTGAATTTGGCAGAATGCCAGGGAACTGTGCCGTATCTCGGAAATTTCTTGACTGACTTGGCTATGGTTGATGAGAGTACTCCGGATTATACACCAGGTTTGTGGTTATTTGGATGAAATCGATTCTATTTTCATAATTACAGAAAATTTGATCAACTTCGAGAAAAGGAGGAAAGAGTTTGAAGTGCTAGCAAAGCTTAGACTGTTTCAGTCAGCAGCTCGTGCATATAACATCCCAATGGATCGAATGTTCTGTGCTTGGTTCTTCTTCTTACCTTGTCTCGATGAAAACGAATGTTTCAATCGGTCTCTGGAAATTGAGAAGCCACCAATGCATTCAACACCTGATCTATCATCATCGAGAATCAATAGTAGCTTGCTGAGCAACGGTTCTCAAAGCACTCCAGCCAAAAAGTGAGATATCTGAATTAATCAAAAAAACAAGTCGTTTTCATTACAGCTCAACGTTATCAAGACTGTTCAACTCATCGAGAACGAGTGAAGATAGTGGAAGCCATAATGGAACTTGGCACCAACACTCAAATTCGTACTCCTCGTCCACCAATTCTCAAATACCTTCAATAACTACTGGCAGCTCTTTGAATATATCGGATTCAGGTGGTAACCAGCACTCTCGTGACAGTGGATTACAATGTGAAGATTGGATTGATGGGAGATTAGACGGAGGGCCACCTGGACCAGTTCCGCTGTCTGGGACATCGACGATACCGAGAGGTACTAATACAAATACACCAACAAGCGCAAATGTTTCATGGACAGGTGGCAGTGAATTCACGCCGTCGACGTTATTCCCGTACAGTCATAATAGGAGTAAAAGTGGTGAATCGTCATTGCAAGAAGTGAATACGTCGATTTCAACAAGAGTTAGTGTGGATGGAACGGTGAGTAGTTAATTATAATTCGTTAGTATGTTTTGTGTTTCAAAACTCTCATCATAAGTGAATAATTATAATAAACTGGAGAAAAGAGAAAAAAAGACGCCTAGAAAATTCTATGCCCGTAAATCGACACTAGGCCAGAAGAGTTTTTCGAGAAAGCTAGGCCAGCATGTTGTGAGTCATCATTTCGCAAGAGGTGTGACGCTTTTGAGGATTTCAAACAAAAAAAAACTAGATAATATTATATCAAAAAATTTCAGAGTGGTACACAATCATTATCCCGAAGTGCAACTCCAATCCGTACCAGGCTAGCAGAAGTGTTTGACTCCAAAGTATTCTCCCATCAGAAAAAAGGAAGTGATGCATCGAGCTGTTCTTCCTCATCTTCTCTATCAGCAAATGGATCATCTCAGACTCAAAATTCATTTTATTTAGCGAGAGTTGGTCTTGACGATGATCTTCAGAATACTGATGGAGCCAATTATAAATGCATAAAAGTGAGAAACATGAACCTGAAGAGTGGCTTCAATTATGTTGTTTGTTTCAGATTGAAAACGGAGATCGAATGCCACAACTAATTGCTCGAGCATTGGAAAAACATTTGATAGAAGATGAAAAGAACAAATATCTTCTTGTGCAACTGTTACCGAGAGGCGGTGAATTCGTGCTGCCGGATAATTGTAATCCATTCTATGCGATGGCTCCCGATCCAACATCGCCCATGTTGAATTTGATGTTGAGGTGGGAAATTATAACTTTGTTTGGAAAATTAACTGCACAATGGTGGTCAGATACCAATTTCACAAGGATACCGATTATTTCAAAGCTACTTTCAAAAAAATTATTTTTTTCGCAAGGGTTTTTTCTTCACATTGGCCCCGACCTTTAGAGAAAAAGAAACCTCACAAACTCAAAATTACGTTTTCAGGAAACGTGACTGCAACGGAACTATCGAAGGCGGTGTCTCTCCTCAACTTGGTCCATCGGCCAAAAAATTGAATCGCATGAAGCGAACAAATCTATTGCGATGGAGCAGTGGCTACTTGTAAAGCTCAGTCATACTCTACCGGTTATTATTGTTTATTTAAAAAATTAAATTCTATCCAAAATATATGTTCTTTATCTTTCTGTAAACGGGTCTTCCAAACTAAGAGACACCACGTCTTTGCTTTCTACGCTCTGTTCATAATATTGTCTCCTTTCTGTGATTCTTATGTGCTCTCCTCCTTCTCCCCGAGTTACGAATTCAAAGTTATATGCCTTATTTTGTGTTCAAACAATTGCTCCATGTTGATGATTATTACAATTCAAAATACAGGTGGTGTCATGTCAATTTACTTAACCGGAATCAAGTTGTATACTGATTAGTGTTTTCTTTTTGTTCTAAAATATTGTACTTCAAAGAAAATAAAATAGATTTATTTTTTGTGTTTGGAACTTCGAAAAACAGGTTATCAAAAAGACGAAGGGATAAATATTCTCGAATCTGTTCAAAGATTATCAAGGAGAAAACGTTTTTATATATGCTTTCTCTTCATATTTTTTGTGTTTTGCCAAGAAAACCTATTGGAATTGCCTGATCGTTGAGCTGTCGGTCTGTTTTGGCCAGTCAGTCTATAATGTTTACCGCCGGAGACATTCGACCTGATATCTTATTTGCACAACGACCGCACCTTTCTTTTTCTCTTTCTCCTCCCCAATTTTTCGCCCACATGGTTACCTATTGTGCTACGCATAGTCCCCATTCTTCTGTCTAGCCGTTCCGGGATTCGATATGTCCTCTGATCTGATGCGTGTTCTCCAAAAGCGGGAAATCAACTGGTGTGAAAGTGGGCATGGTGAGTATGAATTTGAATTCTTTGTGTTAGAGTTTTTTATTAGAATTTTTTTTGTTGAAATCGCAATGGCACTTTTGATACAAAATGGACAAAAATGACAATCATATGTTTCTCTTTTCTATTTCTATGTTGCATTCCAAACGTTCTTCAATATTCTCAAAGTTTCTGAAGAACGAAATGTCAACAAAAGGGAAAAATGTTCTCGGCACATTCTAAGACCTAAAAGCACCTATTCAGGTGTCATCTGTCTTTTTCTTTGATTTTTCTTGCAAATCTAATTCTTTTCCTTGTTGAGAGACTGTTCCTAAAGGAGTGTGGCCTTTCTGAAAAACCAAAAATTACAATTCACTAGTTTTAAAATTTTCATGTTCATCCATAATGTCAAATCACTACAAATTACCCTTAGAACCGAAAAATCATTTTTGTATCACTTTGGCATTTGAAAAAAAACAAAACTGTTGACATTAAGGATGACAAAAGTGTGGGCGAACGCGGAAGTTTTAATTAACTTTGGAAAAATTCAAATGTTGATTGTTTTCAGGATACCCAGCGTCTTGTCCGGGACCGAGTGATCCACCACACTACAAATATTGTTGCTCTTTTCCGTACCTTGGATCGTACAAACCGTCTTGTTGCATGTTTCCGATGAACGAAGGGGTTCTTATCATATGTTGTATGTCGTGCATCCTGATATTCACATGTGAGTACAGTTATTGCTGATAATTGAACTAATAGAGAGTTTATTAAGCGCAAAATAATGAAAAGAGTCATAAAAGTCTGTGAAATACTTCAAAAGAAATTTTCGATAATAGGGATTGGAACCTAGTACTTAACTTAATCTAGAAAAGCAAGTGAGTTCGACTCGATTCATTTGTCAAACCTCCAGAAAGTTACGGCTAATAACCGAAAAAACGTGAATTTTTTTCTGCCATATGGAGAAGTCGACATTCAGTAAATACAAATTCAAAATGGAAACTGTCTTGGATCTGAGAATGGTTTTTCATCCAGAAACCCAGAAAATGAACTTGTCTCATGAAGAACTTTTCTTAAGTATCATCATGGACACTTCCAATGCTACCAAAATTTTTCAATGAAAACCCAAGTTCTGAATTCCTGAAATTAAGTTTGGTGATTGTTTTGATACATTTTTTGAAAAACCTCTCTCCTTCCGATCCCAAGTTCTTTGAAACCTTTTTGGTTCATGGTTACTTTCTATCATCCAAAATTTTTCCAGTATTCCTGGCGCTCTACTGTTGGTGCTGGCCGTCGAGTATGCTGAACAAGAAAAGAAGACGTCGTGCTCCCCCTCCAATAATATCTCAAGATGAAATGTTCCCTCGAAGAAATTCCTACAAAAGCAGTATTCCGTTTGATTAAACTCTATGTATTGTCATCCAACCATCCACTTCTTCTCTTAACAACTTTTTTCTTAAATAAATTGAAAGTTGAACTTTCTAAAGTTGACCTCGACAATGGCTAGTCGGTACCCTTTGAAGCCCTCGTCATTCTCTTTCTCAAGTTATGAAAAATTGAAACAACCACGATCGTCTCGATGCGGCACAAATTACCGCACATCTGAGGGTGACTGACTCTGCAAATAAAAATAACAAGTTGAGGCACTTGTCGTCGGAAAGATATAGAGAAGAAGGATTCTCGATTGCCGTAAATGGATTACACCAGTGTACATATCACAAAGAGGACGCCGGCAATAACACCGACCCCGAGATAATTCGATCTACTAACGGGGCAGATGTGCCCCTGGAAGAGAGCGATAGCTCATCCTACCTAGTACCAAACATAGAAATTGTTGTATGGGACCAATTCTAAAGACGGAAGTGATGAGAACAAATTGAAGAAATATAATTTTTGTGTAGGAAGTACGATTATTAAAATCAGGCTTGAGGGAATATTATTGTGATGTACAGAAAAAAATGTTTGGTTTCCGACAAACATTCTGGCAGGATTTAGTAGAACTATAATCGACTGTGTATATTTGGAAATGATAATCTTCAATTCAGAAACGTTGAGCACTTGGGTTCATATGAAACATTTTCAGGGTACTGTAAAATATTCCCTTCAAATGAAGTTCATAAATTCGTTTATATTAATTAGTCCGAGTACAAATCATGCTCATTTCCTGAATAGTATATTTCAATTTTCAAACTATCAACAAATGCATTCTTTCAAAAACTTCCTTCTTCATCTGAGCCCTTTATAAGAACTAAAATGACAAATCCAAAGCCACATGAGTGCTCTAAATTGCAATCATAACACTGAGACACACCATCTTCTCTGCTCAATTTCAATAATCCAATGAGGAAACGGCAATCCTTTGTTCTTGTCCTCCTGCTCGCAAGGCCCCAGGGGTCATCCCTACCCTGTTATTACTGTAGATTGCTTTCTCAAACATGACAAACATTCAAAGTGGATAACAATTCGATGTAGTTTCAATTGCTACTTCCCTAATTGGCTCACCACTAATCCCCTCAAAAAGCTATTATTTTGAAATCGGGAAAAAAGTTTCAAAATCTAAAATCAAAAAGCAATTTATAATTAGATGAAGAGAACACAAGAGTTGCAAAAAAACTTGACTCTGTTTACATAGCATGTACTCTTTTGACTGCGCGCCCACTTTTGATCCAAGGTAAAAAGTAATTATTACTTTTGACAAAAACAAGTCAGATTCTCTATTATATAGTTTTTTTTCCGCTTTTCATGAGATCCCCCTTAGGAGTGTGCATTGAAGATTGAATAACTATAGGAATCATACTCGAACAGATGTCCCGTATATGTCGGTAAATTTTGACAGACGGAGCCTACTTTCTATTCTTTTCTTATACATTCCATTTCACCAAACACCATTCTTTCATGTTTTATAATTTTTACAACTTCTTTCCGTTTTACCGCCTTGTCTCTGTTTTGTGTCACGTAAAAACAATGTTGGTTCTCCTCATGGGACTAGTGAGGAAATCTGTGATTGTCGGCGTTATGCTGCTGCCACCTCATTAATTCCATGATATACTCTTGAGGTGCTTGGCTTCTTCCCACTTGATTACCTTCATAAGTGTTGGCAGTAATGCTGAAGAGATGGCTCAAACGTTACATCGAAAGCCATTTGTCATAGAATTGAAAATTTGATGCAGCTACCATCTCCGAGAAATAAAACTTGACCAGGTTTTAATGGTGACTCACCGTTAGAGTGGCCAACTTTTTCTCGGAATTTTTTCTTACAATAAGCAATGGTCGATTGTTCTCTTTTTTTCCTCCAACACTCATAAATTGACTGATGCTATGAGTTATGATTTTAGAAAATCATTAGAAATGATTGGAAATCAATTGATAAAAATTATAATCAATGATAGGAATCAAGCGAAATCTTCTGATTGAATTTGACCATTCAAAGGAGTTTCAAATTTATATAGAACCATTTCAAACAAGAATACGGCACTCTCAAACTGAACTCGACAATGCTCACGAAAAGCTGAAGCTTTACATTCCACCTTTTTCTTTTATTTAGGCAATTATTTCAAATTTGAGTGCAGCTCTTTTGAGGTTTTGTTTTTCCATGAAAGTTTTTAAAATCAAAAGCCATAAACTGAAAGTCATAAATATAATGATATCCTTTCTGAGGAATGAATACTTTAATATGAGCTTTTTTCGTCATCAAACTTCAAACGTTCTCATGCTCAGTTTTGTACAAATAGATAACTAATCAGTCGCTCGGTCTTGGAATAAACAAAATACCAGTTTTTGTTTCCCAAACTAAACTTTGATCCCCTCTTCTTCTTCCCGTTCAACGATGGTTTTCTCAAACCTTGTTTTTGTTTCCTTTCAGCTTTTCAATTGCCGACAGTAATCAGATTGAAGACACCAACCTCAGAAAGGATAGCCTGGTTTTACTATTTCCATCAAAGGCAAAAGTTGAAAACAAGGGGCGTGTCTTGGTGGGACGCTACGATTGGTTGTCCCAAGTGGTGGGTCATAGTTTTTACTGACCTCAGTATTTGTGGGTGGAGCTTGAAGTGGCACGAGTCAAGACTAAGAGTAGTTATTTGATATTCTACCAAGTAGATCTATTACAGTCACACTGGTTTCCGCTATAAACGATACTCTCAAGATGAGCGACGAAGATGAGCCGCTGAACTTTTCAACATCAAAAACTACAGGTAACAACATCATTATTCCATTTTTGATACTCTCTTCTCATTTCCGCTGAGTCTAGCATATCCAGACTGATTTAACTTTTGCTTCACTCGTAGGAGTTTTCTCTCGTTTTCAGTTCAAAAAACACTTTTCGGACAGCAAAAAAGAATTGACGTATAGTGAAAATATTGCTTGCTTTCTCCTTTCTCATTTGACATTTCTCTTCTCATCATTATATCTGGTGTGGCGACGATACTTATTGTTGTGCTTCTGACAGGAAATTATGCATCGTTGAATCAAATGCACATGACACCTTTCCTGTCTCTGTTTTTGAGACGAGCCAAGAGATCGAGAAATAAGAATTAGCAGAACTGTTTATTACGATTTTCAGACGACGTCAAAGAGGGAATACTTGGTGTTCGTTCCATATTCAACACACCTCTCCTATTTCCGCCACCAATGTTTAATGCAGGTTTGTCTCCAAACAATTATATACTAAGAAATTGTTGATAGAGATGCAAGGTGAGAAGCGAATGAGGTTTTTTGAGTAGTACAGTAAGCACATGACTGCTGTTTCAAGTCCTGGATAGTCCCATTATCAGTTTCTCTAGATTCTGATAAAGTTTCACAGTGAAGAACACTTCTTAGCTTTCTAACTTATAATATTATGTTCAGAAGTTTACATGAATGACTGAAACAAGGATACTTCATCAGCTAGTGATTATAAAACCATATTTATAAGAGTAGGTGATGTCACTTGAAAATCTTCTTCCAGTACAATGAAATCTCAAAAATCAGATTTGCTGTTTCTTCATTCTCCTTCACAGTTTTTGTTTTAATTTTATTGTTTCTACTCATTCATTAAAATTGAAACGTTCAGGTGTACCAGTCTGAATCAGAAGTATCTAGAAGCCATTGTTCACCAGTTTCATTGATAAACTCAGATTCAAACTTGTTCAGTATCCGTAACTCTATACCAACTCAGATTTTTAAAACAATAGTGTTTGCGTTGCTATCGATCCCAATTTCCTATAAACTTCCCTAGTTTAGGTGTTATATCTCCTCATATCGCTGCGGCTCTTGCCATGTCATTCAATCAGCAAAGAATGAATGCCAGTGTTTCACCACCTATGGATCACACTACCATCAGTGTGAACAGTTTCCCATCAGTAGGCTCTGTCAAATCTGATAGTCCACCAACATCTTCTTCACCAACTTTATGCTGTGCAGTTTGTGGAGATGTGAGCAGTGGGAAGCATTATGGTAATAGAACAAGGTGAAAAATAGTTGCGGAAATTGAGTTTTTAGGCATTCTGGCTTGCAATGGGTGTTCTGGTTTCTTCAAAAGATCTGTTAGAAGACGTTTGATCTATCGATGTCAAGCTGGAACAGGAAATTGCGTTGTGGATAAGGCACACCGAAACCAATGTCAAGCATGTCGACTGAAAAAGTGTTTGAACAAGGGAATGAACAAAGATGGTATCAGAGATAAAGAAGACTTCAGAGGTTATCGTATCGTTTCAGCTGTTCAAAACGAAAGGCAACCTAGAAATACCGCTACAATTAGACCAGCTCTCGATATGGATCCACAAAACTTCTTCAGAGAGTACGCGGGAGCTGTTTCAGCAATCATGGGTCACTCGAATATGATCAAACGGGAAGATTCTCCATCAAGTGCCAGTGATGGAAAAACTGAAGACGAGAAGGTAAATCTGAATTCCAACAGCTCATCCATAATTGTTCCTGAAATTCAGAAGGACAGCCTTCAAGAATCAGCAAGTGCTCAGTTAGGAGAAATCTTGAAGTGGGCAACACAATTCCGTCTTTTTGCTGTTCTCACTGAATCTGAAAAGGTTAATTTTTGATGTTCATTGATCTCGATGTGTGTTTCGGTTTTTACAGCGCCAGATCATTCTGACACAGTGGCCACGTCTCTTGTGTATTGCGATGTGTGAACAGGCAGATGATGTTTGTGTTGACGAGCACCTCACCAGTCTCATGCTCAAATTCCGACGTTTAGACGTTTCGCCAGCGGAATTCAATTGCTTGAAAGCGATCACCATCTTCATGAAACGTGAGTTGAACCGCCGGCGGAATGGAAGTAACGGGGCAAGCATCATTACCGTATACCCTTTTCTCCCAAAGAGAAGCACGCCTTGTTGCTGTTGCGCTTCTGTTGGCCCGGAGCGTGATGGGTTTCGGCAATTGTGTTATCCTCTCGCCTTGGTCTTTCTACCAAAAGCAGATATGTGATACAACGGCATGCCATTAACTCTTTACCCGCCTGTGTCCCCGGAGGCTCGTCTGCGCATCCCAAACAAAGATACTCCATAGGGTCACGGCGCGAAAAGGTAATTTAGAGTTGGGCATCCCATTGCTTATTTGCTCAAACCCCGAGAAGGCATGACTTACTTCCGAATTCGATACTTTCAGTGTACATGTAAAACTTCTTTTTTGAAACGATGGGTCAAATGTAATAGGGATCGGTTTCATGAAATATGGGGGAAAAGATTGAAGGTTGCTTTCTGTTGTAAAATAAAACAAAGTGGGGTTCGGATAATTGAATTACAAGGGATATGTTCACAGTTCGAGATACATAAAACACTGAGGTTTTGTTCTAAGTCATATAATAGACTGATAAGTGGGTGTGAATGATATCACTTTCGAATTTTCGGGATTCAGAGAATGTGCGACTGCGAGTGAATGGCATACCATTAGTTTGTTCGCATCTGAAAAATTGGAACATTTCATAAATTCCAAATTCAATACTGTAATACGAAAAATGCTCGTTTAACATCCTGAAATATTGAAAAACAAGCACTTCTGACCATGCTTGATAGCAGCTCAAACGGGAACTTCTAGTTTTCCAAGTCTGGAGATATTTATGAGGTTATTCCGAAATTCAACAGAAAAAAAACGGCTTGGTTTTCCTAAGACCGGCCAAGAAAATTAAGACCGGCCGAAATATCACCGGCCGAAAATAACACCGGCCGAAGTAATTTTCGGAACCCAGAAAAATTATCACCGGCCGAAATAAGACCGGCCGAAATTAAAACCGGCCGAAGAGAGAAGACCCTTATCACCGGCCGAGCTCGTAAATAAGACCGGCCCATATTTTTCAAATTGTTTTCATTTTTTTTTGCTCTTATTGCTGTCGCCTGGTCCGTGTATTTCCCAAGCCTGTTCAAAAATGGTGTTTTACGCTTTCGAAGGTCAACTCAATCAGGTCACCATAGAAATAGGCTTAGAAAAGACATCAAATAGGCTTTTAGAGCACAAAATTAAAACAATATTGTTTATGTTCAAAAGATTCTTAGGAAAATCTCAATTCTTGGCCGGTTTTTTCACAAATTTGGGCCGGTCTTGTTTACGAGCTGGGCCGGTGATAAGGGTTTTCTCTTTTCGGCCGGTTTTAATTTCGGCCGGTCTTATTTCGGCCGGTGATAATTTTTCTGGGTTCCGAAAATTACTTCGGCCGGTGTTATTTTCGGCTGGTGATATGTCGGCCGGTCTTAATTTTTTCGGCCGGTCTTAGGAAAACCAAGCCAAAAAAACAATGTGTGTTATCGATCGCGCAGTTCAGTTTGCAAACATACAATTTATTCTAATTTTTCAGCTAACGAAGATCACCAATATCAATTCGAAGAACACCTTGATCAGTGCATATGCCTTCTTCAACAATGTTGCTTGAAACTCGATTCCTCACCATCCCGATTTGGAAAACTACTCCTCCTTCTTGCCGAACTTCAATTCTATCCAACTAATGATATCGAACTTCTTCTTGAATCTAAACTCCCTCACATTCTATCCGAATTTTTGTGACTCATTTTCTAACCATCTCACCTCTTCCATCTTTCTCAAAATTTCCTCTTCTAAGCCACATCACAAACGCATACATAATGATATTCAATTCAGAATACTGTTTTTTTCCTTAAAAATCTTAACCTATTCATATCTGTAAACGCAGATTTTTAAAACTTTTCTCACTATTCTTTCACGGCTCGGCGAAATCTACGCGGGTGCGTTACAACTATGAAACAGCCGAATTTTCTATGATTTTTCTGATTTTATTACATGAAAAGATGTATTTGAACACGCTGAATCCGAAAAATTTGGTTTCAATAGGGCTTTATTACTTAGCTTTTGAGATAATTCGATATTTGTCACAAAAAAGTACGAAAAACAACGGAAAATTGATGTTTTCAGCAATTTTCATCTCAAAAACTAAGTAATAAAGCCCTATCGAAACCAATTTTTTCGGATTCAGCGTGTTCAAGTACATCTTTTCTTTTAATAGAATCAAAAAAATCATAGAGAATTGTTGAGGTCCATTGCTAAATGTGAGCACGTTTTGCGCGTCGCGTAGATTTCGCCGGGCCGTGCTTTATAACTCATCCCACATTATTAGTATTGTCTCATGCAATTCTGCATTCTTGTCGTGTCACGTTTGATGATTTTTGTCACTGATGAACATTTCAAATATAATCAAAATCAAATGTATATAACTAGAAAAAAAAGGAGGAAGAGAAGGAAGAAGGGACCTTGCAGATTTCGAAGAGGGAACCAGCAGATTTGATGTTTCTCAGATTTCACTCGAGGATATGTGAGAAAATGGACGAAACAACCAAATGTGCCAGGGCTTTTTCATTTTTTCGACTTCTAACGTACATTTTGTATTTTTTTGTTTTAGTAGAACCTTTTTCTGAAAACGGTGTTCTGATAGGACTAGATAATTTCAACTCACACTCGGACATACATATATTTTTTTTATGGAAAGTCCTTAGAAGTCACAATGATTCGTAAGGCCCAACCAGTGGAGTAGTTTATATCGAACCACGTTTTCATGATCATAAACTGCATGTTTTATTATAGACAATTAATTTTACTGTGGAATGTTTGAAAAACTGAAAACAAAGCAAACGCACTTTTTCAGTTTGCTTCGTTGAACTTCGATTCTTGCTGCTTCTTCATTTTCACTACTAGATTACTGTTATAGGCGCGACCTACTACACAAGATTAAAAATGTTTACTATATAAAATCCCAAGAATAAGATGTACTATTGAAAATTCACAAAAACTTTTGAAAGTATGTGCACTTCCATTTTGAGTTTGAATAAGGAAAGTGTGATTGAAACTTGGTATGAACGAATGATTTCGAGTTTTGTAACAGGTTTGCCTTTTGAAATTCTACGGCATCTAAATTAAAAAAAATAATAAAAACTTTAAGAAATAATAGTTTCCAGTTATTAGAAGCCGTCTTTAACAAACAGTAGTCATTTGTCCTGTTAATTTTTGGGCTTGATTTTGAACGTGATGGATTCGATGACAATACTTATTGATATGAACGCTGATGCTGAAAAAAAGTTATTCATTGCGATGAAGCTTAACTGTAGTTCACGATATTGACGATATTGTTAGGAAGGTATTGAGGAGACTCGTTTTATCATAGGTACTGAGTACACCAACGTGGTCAAACCGTGAGAACTGAGTATTGTCGAGCGAGCACAATGGGTGATTTTTACCTCATTGAATAGGCAATCATACAGTCTTTCTTTCCCTTCATCACGTACTCTGAATACTATTTTTAGATGAAATTCTTTGTTTTTTCGTTTTTGCTCTACCCTGACAATGGCAAAATAGGCTCTGTTTATTTTTCCCAGTATTAAAACGTCATTTTGTCTAAAAAGAAACACAAGAATCGTGAGATGTCTCTGTCAAATCCTGTTTTCTTGACGGCTCCTTTCTTTGTTTCGTCGTTTTGTGAATAAGCCGTAGAAAACGGCTCTCATATTCCTGATCTTTCAGAAAAGAGCAAGAAAGTTTCAAAATGTCAACTAATTTGATTGGAATTCCCCGTTTAGTGATGGACACTTTTTGCTCGAAAAAAGACAGAGTGCCTTTTCTTCCTTCTTCTTTTTTGGCTGAGGTCTAATGTCAAATATAGACATGAATATGATAAAACGAGTGGTTTTGTGTGTAGTTGTCCATCAAAGTTTGAGCAAAACATGTCACCTCGTCCGATGTACATCGGGGCGTGTTGGTGTCACATGAAATTCTGGAAATACATATCAAGAGACGGCTATCCTATCCGAGAAGAGCTTTTATTCTCGACGGAGAGCACTTGAAAAAGGCAATCTCCATAAAATAATTTGGAGGCAATTTTGCGTGGTCGTATCACTTGTCACATCGCATATGCTCTATTTGACGGCTCCTTGTGCGCATCCTTCACATTTTTTCCTTCGGATTTTTGACGTTATGCTCCCCTGTATTCCCGGAATTTTTTTCCCCTCCTTGAAAATGTATGCATGAGAATTTCAAATATTTGGAAATGCTTGTTTTGTGGCTCTTGAAAACAATTGGACATCTAAAAATCTTCTTTTTTATCTATACCAGACATTGTTTTTCTCATTCTTTTTCTTCTCGTCATATTTTTTATGTTTTTCAGTATTTTGTGTGGTTAGGAAAAAATAATGTGTGAAAAAACATGAAACTGAAATAGAAAAAAAAGAGTTGCCTGCTGCTGGAATCGAACCAGCGTCGCCACGGCCACAACGTGGAGTACTAACCACTATACTAAGCAGGCCGAGAGAGAAACAAGTAAACGGCAAATAAATACTGACTGCTGGCAGTGGGGACGGCGGCGGCGGCGGCAGCAGAAGTTAGGAGTGGAGAGTGTGTGAACGGGGTGTTGTTCTTGAGAGTAACTTTGAATCAGATAGAGAATGATACTTCTAGGTTTCTATGAACACAACAGTTTGAAGATATTCTTAAGTTTTGAGAATATAACAGGCATTGTTTTTGTAGAATCAACTCGTTTCGTTCGGAACCTGATATCTCAAATTGAAAGATTTAGTATATTTGTACAGTTTCATGAAAATCAAATAAGAAACAGCTAAATTTTACATGGAGATGAAGATAATTATTATGTTTTGAACACTACGAGGACATCGTGAAAAATTTTCGAGATATGTTTCAAATTCTGTTTTGTTGTAGCATCAAATCTTCATTGACCATAAAATATAACATTTTTCAAACAAATAGTTTTCTCTGAAACTATGAAATCTTCAAAAAACGGGAATTTGACAACGGTTATCACAAAAAATCATTTTGTTTGAACTCTCTATGGGCTCCTGCTCAGTTCTTTGTGTCATTTTCACAACGACTGGTGTCCAAAATTTGCAAAACTCCAGGAGTGTCAAAAGTTCAATTTTAAAAACTAAGATTCCAATCAACAAGATTTCCTTTACCATTTCTGCAGAAAGATTCCAACTCACTTCTGAAAAAATGCTCAACTCAATTTCCGAAAGTGCACGTAGTTTTTCAAGTTTTCTAATTTCCTGTTCAATCTTCATTTTTTGACGAAATTTTTCTTGGCTGCTCCTCCTCTGCTTTATGACGTCGACCACACAAGAATCATGAAAGTTGACGCTACCGCCCCTAATTCCATTATGTACCTCTTCTCCTTTTCTTGGACCCTCACAAAATATTCGTAATGCGTGTCTGATCTTCCATGCCGCCTCCTAAAATTGAATTACCTACAATGGAAAATTGAAGGATGTACGTAAGAAGAAGAGAGAAGAAAGGCACTACTTCTTTCCTAATTCTTGATTTTTCTCACGATTTATCTGCTTGTTTCCAGGTTTTATTGCTAAATTTGAAACACGTGACTCATTTTTCCGTTTTCGATCCATTTCTTTCTTACAACTCCCAAAAGTACTTTGTACAGAATAAGGAAATGCATTTTTTTGTTGTACACTTGTCAAGTCATCTTTGAAAATACGAGACCTAAAACTAAAAAAAACGAGACGGCACCCAAAGTAAGTTTTTTTTCTTGGTACTTCTAATTGGATCTCCTCAAAAAGGAAATGTTGCCTTCTGAAAAAGGAGAGAAGGTGCGAGAGGAGTAGAAAATGTTCAACTTGTTCGACGACGTAGTGTATCTGCTGAGCACATCACTTAGTTGACGAGAGCCTCTCTCGCGTCAATTTGATTACCATCTCCTAACTGAACAACCAACAACACAACTACGATTTGGCTTTTCTTTTCTCTTCCTACACATTTTGGGCCCCTTTTTGACATTGACGGTGTGTGTCAAACAGAAATTAACTCAAATTTTGTTTTGTGTCACTATTTTTGTTGACAGTTTTGAAATTTATGAGTTTTGTTATAGTAGTGACAGTAATCCTGAAAATTCGAGCCAATTAGGAGGTTCAAGACTATTCCAGGAGCCGTAAACACATTTTGTTTGTTTTTGTCCCAGATATTGCTTTTGTGAACCATATACCGTATTCTTGCTCATTCATCTTGACTCTTGTTTTTTCTTCTCATTTTTTGTGTTTTGAAAAAACCAAGGAAACGTGAAATGTAGCAGTTTTCTGAAAATTAAGGTCACGAGGATGAATCAACGTGTTTTGTGGGTGTGAATGACAGTTTTACGAGGTCAAGCACTTTTTTGATATTTTCGAGTGTTCCTCAGTCAATATAAAAGCCAAAACTCTGAGCTAGCATGAAGGTGGTCCGATCTCTCTTTCGCTCAGTTATGATTCTGAATGACTGAGCTAACGTTTTTTCATAATTTTTTCTGAAACTCAAAACAACTTACCTTAAGGATCGAATCTAGACTTCAAAATCTCATGTGTTTCTTTCACAGTTCTCAAGAAACTTCTCAAATTTTCTTAACTCACTCCTCTGTATAGATTGTAAAACGTTAAACTTGATAAATGTAGCGTTATAAAATAATGGATAACATTGGCAGTGGTAGTGGGTTAAATGCTTGGAGTAAGTGTAATAAGATGATGAATTGCATCAGGGGACTTAGTAGCAAAAGAGGGAGGCTGTTGGGTCTTTAAGTGCACCACCACCTAAATCATTCGGCCGACACGGTGGTGTCCTGCTGCGGTGCGACCACTGTTTCTTCATCTATCACTCAATCCTCCCCTTCTGTCTCGTAAATGAATGCAACAACCTTTAGTACCTCGTTTTTTTCGAACAAAAAATGCGCGAATGAGATTGGATAGAGACATCCTTGAGTTTCATATCATACGACCTTTGAATTCGTTTTTTCTCCAAATATATATATATATATATATTTCAATTTATCTCAAGATCTTGTCAAGACTCTTTACTCTTTGTATGAGAAGGCTATTTTGAATGCGTAGGCTTAGATAACCTTCGGTCAAATAGGTGTCTGACACGCATAGTTTTGTTGTTGAAGCTGAGGTAAAGAAAAATCATCGCTCGCTGGTTTTTGTGGTGTTCTTTGCGATTTCCTCATTTATTTGCTAAAGTTTTGCGAAATTTTTTCACCAGAACCAATAGAACCAGTTTTCAGGTAAATCCGCAACTTTTTGATTTTCGCTTCACGTTACGAAATATTATTCCATAGCAGGCTTGTTGAGTCATCTGAAATGTGACAAAAAGTGCAAACTTTCTTATATCACTAATAAACTCTTGCCAATATATGCAAACACAAATAAAGGTATATTGGCTGCGGTCATTGTAGAGACGGTGCGCATTTGTTTTTCCTTCTCCTTTTTCATCATTTGCCCGGCAACTTCTTCCTTTTTGTTTCTTTTTGCCTTGCTCTTTAGTCATGAACGGTAACCCTTCGCTCCTTTTGTGTCAGTTTATGAATCATGTTACAATTTTTCTCCACAACATTTTTTCGTACTAGGCCCAGAAAAAAAGAAGGAGGACATGAAAAAGCAGAAAAAAAACGACATTCTGGAGAAGAGAACTAGCTAATTATTTTGCGAGAGCTCAACTTCTGGAGTGAAGTTTTAGACTGAATTTGAGGCGTCACAAAGAAACGGCAGAAGAAAACTTTTTTGACGTTCCTTCTTCAATCTCATCTTGTTGATTGCATTCCAACTTTCTCCTTCATTCTATACACTTTTTGTGTGCAACAAAGGAAATGAACCTTTTTTATAGGTGGTGGAAATAGTTTTAGAGAGATTCTACTGTAACAACAAAATACAAGTGGGAAGGGTTTTGAGCTTTTGGGCACTCAGGAAATTGGAAGAGCGGTCCTTTCATTTCTCCGATTAACCACACCCCGTCTGGGCTGTTATCACCATTCCCCATCACAATTTCCCGTGCGTTTCGTCTTTGCGATCAAAGGGTAATTAGAGCCGTCCGTAATCCACTAATCAAATATAAACCCAAATACAGAGAGATCGACCCCTCAAACGGAGGTTCAATATCTCTTGCCTGTCATATCGTTTTTTTTTTCTCCTCCTTCTTCACCTTTTTCTATTTTTTCTTGTTGTTTCTCTCCGCTTTCTACAGGACAGGAAGCAAGTTGCGATTTTTCTTTTGGCTTTTTTGTTGACTATTACTGTTTCCCACGGCCAAAGTGATAGGCAAGAAGTTCTTACGTTTACTCACTCCCGGGAAATCGCAAGAGTAGGGTGTTTCCAGTGATGTTTTAAAATAGTTTTTGAAGCTTTTCGAGGGCTTTCATTGAGTGCAATAGTTCGTTGAGCTGGTCTCGGATGTTGTGGTTTGTTCATCTTATCGAAGGTATCAAAAGTTGTAGTTAGTTACAAAACACACCTATACTCCAAAGTGTGCTTTGTTTTTTGATTTTTATCAAGTCCAATTAGTTGATGGATACAAAATTTCTCAAAATTACGTCGCTCTCGAATATTCACTCTAATTAGATACGTGTCTTACGGCGCGTATTCGTATTGTTACATAACAAGTATGTCGGTCATTGCTTAGCATTGACAGTAGACGTCCTTCAAGAAGCCCAAATCACACAAATGATTGCCTAGAAGGTTAGTGAAGCTAAAATTATTTTTAGTATTGATTCCAGTTCATCGATTAGTGAAATACAGTGGAGCAGCCTGTTTTTGTTAAACCTTGTCAGTTTTGAGACCATAAAGAAGTTGAGATAACTTTATTAAGATTCTATTGCGCCAATTTGAATCGATTCATTTCTTGGCTTGTCTAATTTTTTTTGAGTCCAAATTTGAGATCAACTTCTTACTGATTTCATTCAAAAGTACACGTCTAACTTTATCCAATACCATTGCAGCTGGTATTCGTGTCCTGTACTACAATGCTCTTTTCTGAATTAGTACCAGTTAGTTACGCTTACCAAAGGGTCAGTTAGAAAGTTTCCTGATGAATCCCCAAAAAATGACGCTATGGATAACCCTCAAGCACTACCGTAGCTCGTGCTTCGCGAAAAAAGCAGCTGAAGACTTTGAAATTTCTTTGATGATACCGAAAAGTATCTTCTTTTGTTAAAATAGAACACGAAAACTTCTAAGATGTTTGCGAAACGTTTGTGAGCCAGTTGGCTCCAAAAAGAGGGGCGGGAAGAATCGCCACATGTCTTTCCATTTTAGACAATCGCTCATTTCCTTCTCTCGCACTCCTTCTTCCTCTTTTTTTCCACTGGTTCCTCTCCTTGTCCTCCTCCGAGTGAATGCACTTCAATCAACGACGGCCAGCTTGTTTCTTGCAAAGGTCAGTTAGTGTTCGGAAGGCTAATTAGTTTTGTTGCCATTTGGTATGACTTCCGAGAAATTCCATGATTCTTCGGATTTATGGTCTTCGGGAATTCACTGTCCCTTTGGGGTATTTTCATTTTAATTCTGTATTCAAGTGACGCGAGATGAGAACCAGAAAACAACTTGTTCCCTTTTACCGGAAAAGCACATTTAAGTGAATAAATTACGATGTAACTTCACACGCAGTTTTGGGTCCGAAATGAAAAAAAAAACAAATATTTTTTGTTGACATTTCACGCGTTTTTTGTTCTATTTCAATTCTCAATTTTCCAAAAGCTTCAACAAATACAACGTCACATCGTACGTTCAGGTAGACTCATTTTTTTATTTGAAAAAAATTGAACCCAAACTGAAGATAACACTTCAAACAAACAAAAGTTGAAAGAAAAGAGTGTGTTCGTTTGTTCTTAAGAAGGATCTATTGTCATGTATCCACTTTATGAATGACTCTTTGCTTTTTTTGTGCTCGAACCTCAAGTTCTCATGCCTTATCTTACCCCTTTCCACGCGCTAAAAAAGTGTATCAATGTTTAGTGGTGTCTTCTCCTTTTTTTTCTTTGAAATAGATGACATTTCTCATTTCCCTCTTTTTTTTCTCCAACTTCAAGCATTTTCCAGAATATATTTCTGTTTTGGTAGGGCAAACTTTTGAAAGGACCCATGACCTCTACTGACAGAAAATGAAATTTGTCTCTGGTAGTCTTAAAATATTCATGGCGTTCCTCGGACTCTTCGGGCGCCTTTTTTTTATAGAGTTGAACTGTTTTTATACTCTTCTATTTTTTCTTATTCTTCATTCATTCTGCGGAGAAAAAAAAGATAAGCTCTGAAATATGATATTCCAGATGACGAAAAGGACATGCTGTGAGCAAAGGATAGGAAATATATTGGTCCCGTAGGTCATGTACTCACATGAGAGTTCTAAAATCAAAATAAAAGTGTCCGTTTTTTTCATAGCGGTCTGAGCTAAGGAAATTTTGAATTTCTGATTTTTGAAAAAAGAGCAAGAGATAATACATTTGCTGGAATTGGTTTTTTGAAAACTACTCTATATCATTTTTTGCAATATACAATTTTTTTGGGATCAAGAATGTTTTCCTACTAAACTTTTGGAATAGTTTTCTCTGAAAAATTTTGAGATTGTTGATTACTGGAGCATCTGAAATGACCACTTGAATGGTCTTTCTGTGCAATCTGACCTTTGGAACAAAACACAATTCTCATGTGATTTGTTCTCAAATGATGACGAAAACATTCAATTTTGAAAGCCAAAACCCAACACCAAACCGCAAGACCCTTCCTAAACGGATGGGTTCTTGGAAAAGCAATCAAATGTGATACCAATAGTGTGCGCCCTCTTCTTTTCTAGATAACGGAACTCATGAGGCTCTTCTGAAGGCTCCACTCTTCTCTTCTTTTTCCTATTTTGCTCCTATTTTTCCAATGAAGAGGATTCGCCTGAAAATGGAATTAATGAAATTCCAGACGATGTCTGTTTTCATTTTCATTTTCACGGTTACTCATTCTCTCTCCCGCTCGTTTTCACCACTCATTTTTATTCTCAAATGTATCTGTTATTTTCTTTGCTCAAAACAGAGTGGATGTGAAAACAGGCTGACACTTCATAACGGTAAAAAGTGCAATTCTATCAAATTTCCAAGCGGAACGTGGAGCTCTCGGTCCCGTCTCGCATTTTAATTAAATTCTACTCGATCCAAACTTTCCTTTCTTTGAGTTTCCCTCTCCACAAAATAAGTTTGGTCTTGAGCTTCACCTCTCACAACTCTCCATCTATTCCTGTTCCATGAATCATCTCGAGCTGGGTAATAAAACATCACATCCGGGTGAAAGACTCGGTTTGTGGATATATAATTCGATGGTGCCAGAATGTTGTTCGAAATTGCAGGTACGTTTTGTTGAAACGGGATTGAAATTGGGGAACCCGTTCTGTCCTAGTAGTACATTTCATTTTTATGAGCAGAAAATTGCAGTCCGTTAGAGTATACTGGTAGTAAAGCTATTATTTCAAACATGCTTCGAAGAAAAACTAAAGGCAGATTTTTGAATGAGAAGGGAGAGAGCCAATTTTTTAGTCTTGCTCACCTGAATTTTGGTAATGTTGCTACTAGAGAAAATAATAATTTGAGACAAATCAGCAGTTACTGTAAAAATCAGTTTGATCCACAACGATCCAAAGCCTTCATCGGCTTTGGATCATTGAATATTTTTCACTCAATTTTGATAGTTTCGTGATATTTGGAGTTATGAGATATTAGGATAATTTCATCGGAAGAAAATTCTTCAAACAAGCATTAATCCTATTTTTTCACTTGAAACTTAAGAGAATCCATAACAGAAAAATGAATATATCATTTTTCAAAGAAAGTTGCATAAGTGCCTCGAGGCACTTATGAACCCGATCACTCTCAGTTTTTTTCTTGCTTTCAACGAAAACGAGAAGAGAAAGGTTTCAATATCTTGTTATGATATGTGTTTGCCGATCACTTTTTTGCCCGAACAGCAGCAGAGAAAACGGGAAGAATGAGGGGAAGAAGAAGCATGCTCGGGCACTCACTTCCTGCCATTCTTTTACACTTTATCAACCCACGGGTGCCATTAGCTAGTCTTCGCGGCAAGGATACAATTTGATTTTCAGTTCCAAAACGAGAGACTGAAAAAACCCACAAACTTATTTTTATTACTTTTTTCTGTGTTCTGTTTTTCCCGAGGGTGGAGTAGGATTGGGTCAGGTCATCCCGTGTTTTCTGCTTTCTGTTCAGTGATCACATCTCTAGTTATTTCATTTCCTCGTTATTTGACAGTTTTTGGTTCAATATTTATCTATTCTTATCACTCTGCCACTTGTATTTTGCCACTTGTATTTTGAGATACGTTCAATAACGAAACAAAAAAGTGATTCACTTTTGCTCCAATCGACAAATTCTTTTGTTTTGAGCTCAATAGCTTTTCGCAATCAGTGTAAGATCACTTGTTTCCAATTCATCAAGATAATTATCGTGATAGCGCGCTGGGGTGCGGCGTTTGCCGCCGCAAAGTTTTAATGTTGAGTTTTAATGCTTCCAAAACGTTTTCCAATAACTCGAACATAAATACCCAGTTTTCGTGCAGCTAACTTTATTGAACTGCTCAATTGAAATTGTTTTTATTCACATAGATAATTGATCAATTTCTTACTGAAACGACTTGAGTCTTATAACGGCTTTCACTTGTCTTTTTTTCACTTTATATCTTTTACATGAAAAACTGCTTAGATGCCATCGCGTTACGTCACGAAAGTTACAGATATAATCTTTTTTCCACAGGGCTTTGGTTTCTCCAACGAAAAATTTATTACACTGAATTGAGGTGTTTTCTCCAGTAGCCAACACTTTATCCAATGGCTTTTCTTCCAATATATACCAGTAATCACACGAAATATTGACTTCAGTCATTCTAGGCGATACAAATTAAGTTTTCCTTCATAATTATTGTCATCGGTAGAGAAAGGAATATGTGAAAACTTGACTGAAAATTGAGAATATTATACTGATCAAAACACGAATTTTGATCCGTAGGCTCAACTGATTTTGTTTATTTTGTGGAGTGGTTTGAATTTGGTCATTAAGACTGATTTTCTTATTAGTTTTAAACTTAGAATCTTTTCTTGGTTGAAAATCCAAATATTTCATATTTAGAAACTACGTAATCAAACTATTGAATCATTCATGTTGAGTATTGTAACCTTAGAGTTCCCTCTCAATTATTTTTGTTTAGGTAAACAGTATCTATTACTTTACTTCACTTCATTATCCAAAAAAAAAGAATACGACTGAAAAAAAGCTTGTTTAAACAATGTGCGACACTTTAATTCTCATAAATAATAAAGTGAAACAAATTATTCTATTAGATAGGTCTTACGTAACAATTTTCTTTTCTTGTTAATATTTTCTTCTCTCAGTCATTCAGTTCTCCTGGTGCTCTTCGACATTTTGTGCCTACCTTCGCCCCCTCTCTATTTCTCTCCGTTCTGTTATCAATGATTCTTTTGATTAGATTCTTGACCAGTTATACTTATCAGTTCTCTTCTTGTACAACTCTCTCACCTTTTTCTAGAAAAATGTTTAATGACCTTGTAGAAAGGATTAGTAAATGCAGTTTCAAAAAAAATCGGAGCTTCTTTTCTTTTTTTTCTAGTTCCATTCGGGACCCATATAATAAATGCAAATTGAGAAGAAGTTGTTTTTTTTTCTGTTTCTTTATGCATTTTCTGATGTTGCTCTTCTTTTTTGGTACGTATCAGCTGGTTCTTTCTCTGAGCATCCTTCTAAGAAAATAGAAAAAAAAACACAAACGAGGCATACCAGCTAATTGTTATCGTCTCCGTTTTTTTTTCCTCTTCTCCCCCACTCGATGGCCTACTAGTTGCCATCAAGTCTACAACACATTTGGGTTCGTAGGGCGTTTGGGACCATGCGCTAATCCACTATTGAAACATATCCGTAGGCAATGATCCAGCAAAGAGGGACCCGCTGAAGGGAGCCTCTCTTCTTCTTTCCTCTTTCTCGTCTTTATTTCATTTGGGTCTGCGGAAAAAGCGGCGCTTTTTTGTGTGTGTCGTGTATATGTCTAGTCCCTTTGAATACTTTTGAAGACGGAAAAGTACCGATGTGACGATTCTTTCTCACAATTTTTCAGGGAGCAGAAGGCTCATCTGACATCATTTAGTGCCATACGGCGTTTCGCGCGCTATTATGGTAATTATGTCGGAGAGGACATCATTCTCATTTTTCGGTTTTCTTTTGTGGATACTCAAGATTTGGAATTTACTATGATTAATGTGTGATTTTGGTTTCTATACGAATTCAAAACGTCCTTTTATAATCGAAATTTGGATAAGATCTTTTTTGATATGTAGAAAGCCTTTCAGCTTTTTTTCTAGGATAGGGAAAATGAACTAATATTCGTTTCTTGAATTTTCCGAAATTCAAAACCCTATTTTTCAGTTTGAAAGATAAACTCATAGTTTATCATAATTTCCCGACCTCTAGTTATTAAAGTTCAATGTTTTGTCGTTTTCAAAAAGAAAAGACATTCTTTTGCTTCATTTACCAAAAAATAGTCCAAAAACATACAAAACCTTAATGAATGAACTTTGAAACTTTTATGGTATCATCAACCAACGTTTCTGTCTTAAGGCATTTTTGTTCAAAAATAAACAAAATTTTTGGGTCGTGAGAACAAAAATCCGGTAAACATTTCTTCTCTAATTTTGGCGGTGCTCACGTCAATGAACCCACTTGTGTATTTGTCCTAGCGCCTTTCATTTCCTTTATTGCCCATCAGATGATCTGTGACATCTTTGTTGGTTCAACAATGTGACGTCTATCTTGGAAATCTTAATTAAAGAAAACATGTAACCAGATATCTGTTAAATCTGAAAATTTGTGTTTTTTCCCGTTTTTGGAATATTTTCATTCTCTCGAAATATTAATCACCGTGGTGGATCTGTAATCCCTATATTTTTCTTATTTTTTACTTCCTCTTGTCAGAACTGTTTTTTTTTTCTCAAATTTGCTCATAGAGCTGCGGCAAATTGGCCTATTGATAGGGATGTTTTCTCAAGTGTTGCACTTTTCACCTTTTCACTCTTCACTTTTTTAAAAAAAAAATTCCACTTGATCTTCCTTCTTCTCTCAAGCCACATCCAGCGACAAGTGCCGTTCGATGAGTTGAGATTTAGATTCAACTTTACAGCAGACAGAAAAAACGCTAAGTTCGCCGCCGGCTTCCGGTTCCAGCTCATCTTTTGCTCTTGTTCTTTCACATCTTCTATCAAGAATGAGTCCAGAAAGAGACAAAACTAGGGAGGAGCAGCTCCGACAGCGCATCAGCATAGTAGATGTTCATCAATTGCAAATGAGAATGTTAATGCTTGGCCGGGTTCATTGGTGGCGCGGGGTGCACACGCCAATGTATCATTCTGAATTGTTTCGTATCGTGCCCTTTTTGTTGGAATGTGGAAGGGATAGGGGAATGGGAGAACGGCGCCAAAGATGGAGTTGGAAAGAGTTAGAGGCAGGCGACAACGACAGAAAAAAATGGAGGGCACGTTCCGAATATCATTTTTCACCAGATCGAGCTCTAGGACTTATTGGCCGTTACGTCATGTTCCTGCATTCCTAAGCTCTTGGGATCCATTAAAAAAGTTCTGGATGTCCAACTTTTGATTCATCTCTAAGGTTATCTTGAAAGGATATTTGACTACTACACCTACACACTATATTGCTGTCGTAAACTCCCACTTATATGGCTAAAGAATGTTTTGTCGGAAGTTTTATTTCATTTAGCAACATTTCCACCACTTCTCTCCCTCTTATTGTATTTTCTTCTCATACAACATTGCCTCATCCTCTGAAATTGACATGAAGAGCCAAACTTCGCACGATTCATTCTTCATCATTTCTCTCTTCTTGTTTTCCTTTTTCGTTTTTACTTTTTCTTGTTTCTTGTTCTTTCCTCCTTTTGTTTATTGTACAAGAATTAGATAGTTGAGAACAAAGTGGCGTTGGAAAAGTGTCCGCTACATACATATGTCATGTAAAAGAGATTCGCTGGTGCCCCGTTTTTGGCGGGGACCCCACAACTACTAATCCCTTTCCTCCAGAAGCTCTTTCGCCAGTGATGTGCTCCACACTAGACAAAACGAGCGCCAATGAAATTGCACTCTGTCTCATTTTATGGGAAAAAAACACACACGCAAACTTTGAAAAAATTGAACCTCTTGACTTGGTTCTTTTCCTATTTCTCGATTCTTCAATTCTTATTTTCTCCAATTTTTATTTCTATGACATTTTCGTTTACCTACCCATCCGATTATGTTCGCGGGGGTTTTCTTTCTTTTCTCTGCATCGTTGCGACTCAAAAGTTTTCCATAACTGATTGCCTCATAAATTTTTGATTATTCCCCTCACCTTCGCCCTCGTTATTGACAATACTCCTTTTCTTATCGATTACCATCTTCCTTTTTTTTTAATCATTTTGCCATTAATGTTTACCAAACAGATTGTTCTTGCAGATGTTCTAAGGTACCCTAAAATCTTCAAATTTGGATAAAAATGACAGTGCCCGACGAAGAAAGCGCTGTCAAAGTCGCAATTCGTGTGCGCCCATTCAACAAAAGAGGTAAAGTTTTTTTCATTTTTTGCTATCATTTCATAATCCAGTATCTTTCCAGAACTAGACCTCAAAACCAAGTCAGTAGTTCGAATTCAGAAAGAACAATGCGTGCTGAATCATCCCGTTGAAGAGTGAGTGAAACTATTTTTGAATGGATTAAAAACTAGGAAACTCATTCAGAAAAAACTCGAAAACTTTCACATTCGACCATTCATTCTGTTCAACTGACCCTCGAAGTCATGATTTCGCAAGTCAAGAGACAGTTTGCTATCACTTGGGATCTGGAGTTGTTGAGAATGCTTTCTCCGGATACAATGCATGTATCTTTGCTTATGGACAGACAGGATCCGGAAAATCATACACCATGATGGGAACTCCAGATCAGCCAGGAATTATTCCACGTGTTTGTAATGATGTGAGTTACTTTTTTATAATTGAGCGTACTGTTTTTATTCTTTAAATTTTCAGATTTTCACCCGTATCCATGAAACTACCAACTCAACACTATCGTTCAAAGTGGAGGTCTCCTACATGGAAATCTACAACGAAAGAGTTCGTGACTTGCTTGACCCAAAAAAGTAAGCCATTCTTTCCTTCCAAGAAAAAAACATAAAACAAACGTCTTCGCAGATCAAGCAAAGCATTGAAAGTGCGGGAACATAAAATACTCGGACCCATGGTTGATGGATTGTCTATTCTTGCAGTCAACTCTTTTGAGGTTTGCCGATAACCAAACGCATTTGGCCTATTTTTCAAAAATTTCATTTTCAGCAAATTTCAAATCTTTTGGAGGAAGGAAACAAGTCAAGAACTGTTGCTGCCACCAACATGAATGCAGAAAGTTCAAGATCTCATGCAGTATTCAGCCTGATTGTGACCCAAACTTTACATGATCTTGAAAATGGGTTCAGTGGAGAAAAGGTTGCGAAGATCTCACTAGTTGATTTGGCTGGAAGTGAACGAGCCGGTAAAACTGGAGCTGTCGGGAAACGTCTCGAAGAGGGAGGAAATATCAACAAGTGAGTTTTTCGTTTTTTTCAAATTATTCCTTAAACACTAGTTTTCAGATCTCTAACTACGCTAGGAATGGTTATTTCTGCATTGGCAGAGAGAAATGCAAAGAAAGACAAGTTCATCCCATATCGTGACTCCGTGCTCACTTGGCTGCTCAAAGATTCTCTCGGAGGAAATTCGAAAACTGTTATGATTGCCACATTATCTCCAGCAGCCGACAACTACGAGGAGACTCTGTCAACGCTGAGATATGCAGATCGCGCCAAGAAGATTGTCAATCATGCAATCATCAACGAGGATCCAAATGCCAGAGTCATTCGTGAACTCCGAGAGGAGGTGGAGACACTTCGCATGCAAATTACACAAACGAAGAAGGAACATGCGGTTTGTGTTATCCAAAATGTTTTGAGAAAATTTCGAAAAGTCTTTTTCAGGAAACTGAGGAACTGCGGGAAAGACTGGCGGAGAGTGAACGTTTGGTCGCTCAAATGAACAAATCATGGGAAGAACGTTTGAAAGAAACTGACACATTAAATAAAGAACGACAAAAAGACTTGGCGGAAATTGGAATTTCAATTGAGTCGAGTGGAATCAAGGTCGAAAAAGATAGATTCTATCTTGTGAACATGAACGCTGACCCATCCCTCAACGAGTTGCTGGTCTATTATATTAATGTTTGTTTTTTATTTCAAAGACTAGAATTCAAGTCATTTTTTAGGGATCCGCAATCATTGGAAACTCTGAGGAACTGGAAACAAGTCGAGATTCAGGACTTTCAATGGCTTCCAATGAATCGAAGAAAGATGATGAGAAAGGTATGTTGTTTCAACTTTCTCGTTCTTACAAGTGAAACACTCAATGTTACAGAACGAACAAGCATTGTACTTCGGGGACTTGGAATCATGAGACGTCACGCCAAATTAACTGTCGAGGAGTACGGTGGAAGGATGCGTTTGTTTGTCGCACCAATGTCCTCGGAATGCAGAATCTGTGTTAATGGAAAACAGATTACTGAAAGGACTCTCCTCCGTAATGGGAACCGAATGCTGGTCGGCATGAATCACTTCTTTAAAGTGAACTGTCCTAAAGTGATGGACATGGAACAATCAATTATGGAGGACAGCACCATGTTCGATTACAATGATGCCTGGCATGAGGTCAACGATGCGAATCCCATCAGTTCCGCAGTTGATCAGTACATGGAGAGTGTCACTCTGAAGCATCAGGTATATATTTTCTGCAGAAGTAATCCCTACTTAATTGAAAATTCATTTTCCAGGAAGACAAAAAAGCAGCTCTTGAGCAACAATATGAGGCATTTGAAAAATACATTCAGTCATTAACTGCCGGTGGGTTTACTCCCTCTACACCAATGACTCCTGGATTTGGTCTCCCGACTCCAATCACAACACCGACTGGATTACCACCATTCCCATTCCCTACTAACCCAAAGCAGTCTGTGAAAAGCAAATTCTTCTATTGGGCTCAAAGGAAGTAAGTTTTCTTTTATTTTTTGTAGAAATTGTAAATGCCTGATTTCAGAGAAGAAATGTTCGCGGAGTCTTTGAAGCGACTGAAAGCTGATGTCATCCATGCTAATGCATTGGTTCGAGAGGCGAACATGATTTCCAAGGAACTCAACAAGAAGCCAAAAAGACAAACTACCTATGATGTGACTCTCCAAATTCCTGCCTCAAACTTGAGACCAATCAAAATCAAGGCAGGTCAATTTGTTTGTGAACCAGTAATTGTTGTAAGAAGAGAAGGAATGAGTGGAAGCCAATTCTGGACTGTATCTCAACTTGAGAGTCGATTGGTTGACATGAGAGACACTTATAATGATATGCTGAATGGATTCTCAAGGTTGGGCATTCATATAATTATTCCTGAAAATATATTATTTTCCATTTATAGAGCAAGCGAGTCGTTGAACGGCACACCAAATGCATCACCAATGAAGGCGGCTGGAATTCCACTTAATGAGTGCTCATCTTTGGTCATTGATCCATTCTTTGAGAGCCAAGAGCATCATAATTTGGTGGGAGTTGCAAATGTGTTCCTTGAAGTGTTGTTCCATGATCTCCGATTGGACTATCAGGTCCCAATTATTTCGCAACAAGGAGAAGTTGCCGGTCGCCTTCATGTTCAAATTTTCCGTGTTGTGACTCAAGAAGAGATTGATAGTCAAGCTAACAATGGACCGGAAAGTCTGCTTGGAAAAACTATCACTTGTCGGGTTCGAATCAAGCGCGCTTCAGGCTTACCGGAAAAGCTTTCCAACTTTGTTTTCTGTCAATATTCGTTCTTCAACATCTCCGAACTACTAGTTGTTGCTCCAGCTAACGAGACAGCAAACCATTCAACTTGTGCTACAACTGTTATTTTTGAACACCAAAGAGTAAGTTGGAATGTTTAAAAAATATTGTTTATTTTTTTTTTTAGGACTTTAACGTGACAGTCACAGAAGAGTTCATGGAGTATGTCAGAGACGATGCCCTTTCTATTGAAGTGTGGGGACACAGAATCTGTGGACATCCGGAGGAACGTGTTTTGGATACTGATGAGAAATGCAAGTCATTGCAAAACCGATGGATGGAAGTCACTCGCCGATTGGAAATGTGGGCTGAAGTCAGAGAGTTGAATGAGAATGGAGAATGGACCAGTGTCGAGGTTCGAAACGTCGAGGATGTGGCAACGGGAGGAATCTATCAACTAAAACAAGGCCAACAGAGGAGACTGGTTGTTGGAGTAAATGTCGCTGCCCCGGATGGTCTTCCAATCAGTATTGATAGCATAACTTCCGTCAGTATTGGAGCTATCATGACTGTCAAGCCAAACAACTCAAAATCAATTGATAGCTATCAGGAGGAGGACTTGGACAAGATTCGCAAGCAATGGTCACATGCTCTCAAATCCCGACAATATTACCTTCAACACCAGCTTGATACATTATCTGCTAAATCTGGAAAATCTGAAGCTGAATTAGACCGTGAGCATTCTCTCATGGGACAATGGGTAGCCCTAACTGAGGAAAGAACAGCAGTTGAGTGCCCAGCACCAAACTCTTGTATTCCAGGAGCGCCATGTGATTGGTATGTTATATATTGAATTTCATTTGCAGAATCGTTCAACGTTCTTTTCTTTTCAGGATCGCCCCAGAAGGCGTTGAACGACATATCCCAGTGTTATTCCTCGATTTGAATTCTGATGATATGACCGGTGAACTAACCAGTGACGAGGTATACTTGAGATATCATTGAAAACAAAAAACTGATGTGAATCATTCAGAATGTGCCAAGAGTTGCTGGATTACATTCTATGCTCCCATTGGAGCCAGAAGGAAACTTATTGATGCTTCCAATTCATAAATATGATGACAAAGATCATGTAGCAACATGTTCATGGGATTCTTCAGTCCATGACTCTCCAGCTTTGAATGTTCCAACTAACAATAACGATCGGGTATACGCTATTGTCAAGGTATTCAATTCAGTATAAGGCTTGAGTCTCAGTTAATTTTTTCCAGATTATGGTCCGGTTATCTCATCCCTGCCCTATGCATATTGTATTAAGAAAAAGGATTTGCCTGCAAATCTATAAGAAACCAAGTTTAACAGAAAAATTCTTCAAGAAGATGTTAGGCACGGAAACTATCCACAGAACTTCGTTGTATTATGATGTGGTTGCTCATATTCCAAAGGTAAGCTTATGACGGATCAACTAGTTCAACCAACTCTGTATTTTTTTCAGTCTTCACAAGATATGGAAGACCGGTCATCACTTGCAATGATGGCTGCCAAGGATACATCTCAAGATGAACAAGGTGGTGGATCTTCTCGTAGCTCAACATCTTCAACCGAGTCACAATATCAACAACAGACTCTGAATTACATTGAAGCATATACTAAGAGTATTCAAGCAGTCGAATCAATGTTGAAACTTGACCGATTACGGCAGGAGGTGGCAATCACCAACATGTTGACAAAGAAGGAGAGATTACAACGTATTCAAAATTTCGGTCTCCCGATGCATTCTCTCAGAATGAATAGAGCTGTCAGCTTGCCAAACGCTATTTCGTCTGCTGGACAGGTAAAACTTTTGAACAATAGTTCTTCTTCAACAAGTTGATGAATTCAGATTCCTGGTCCCGACAAACGGTCAGATACCCCAATGAGTATTTCATCGTCCAATTCAATGGGTAAGTTTGATTCTAAAAAGTCTTCAGCTCGTTTTTCCAATCGCCTGGAAACGCGCCGCTTCAACTTGGTTTTTTTCAACTCACCTTTGCCTAAAACTTAACCTGAAAACCTCACGAAAACACAACTAATGCTTCTCACTTCTAATTTTTTCCGCTCTCTATCCAAAACCCCCAGAAAGTGTAATGAATTGCACCTATGATTGCAGTTGGAATCAGGTCAATGCACTTTCTGCACTGCGGATTGTTTCAATAAGCATGAACAACGCTTCTTCTTCTTCATATTTATTTCTTCTCCGAAATTCGCTTTTTAGAATAACAAAATATACATGTAATAACCTCAAATCTCTGATACTGCATCTACTTCTCATCATCAACAAGTCTCGTTGATTCTAGTTACTAATCACATTTATCCTCTTCTCACTTCACCTCCTGTTTCAACCACTAACATACTTTTCAGCGCGGCCTACATCTCTTAATCTGAAACCTCTTTGCATTGGAAAGTGTAGGTTTTGTTTGTTACCGTGCCCAAGAGATGAGCTGCAGTTTTTTATTAGTTCTTTCCTTTTGCATGATCTTTGCACGTTACGTTTTTTGCATCTTTTTCAGTTATTGAATGTCAAAGCATGGGTTCTGAATCAAAACCAAAAAAATGCGAGTGAACAATCAAAGCGAAGTGAAAATTCCAAATTTTCAAAACGAAAAATGTCCGATTCCTGTTAGAGTCAATTTTGTCCCAACATTGTCTGCGTGAGAGAATGTTTCGAGCTTTAGGGAAACAGTTTCTTTTAATATGTGTTCCAATAGTTTTTTCTGTTCCGTGAGGGTCCTGAAACCTGAGCAATTTTCAGTGACAAGCATCATCAGTCCATACAATGATAAACTGACTGGAATCATTGAAGAATCCAATTCTCTCAAAATCGAGGTTCATTAGCTTTCGAAGATTTCCGAGAATGGCTTCCTTTTTTTTCAGACGATTCCAACTAGATCCTCTACGGTTCCGGAGACTATGTGCTTTGCCGCCGCTAAAAAATTGGTAAGCTCACATTTCTAGTTAGTTAATTTGATGTTTTGATTTCTAATGTTTCAGTCTCCAACAGAAGATGTGAAAAACGGAAATGAAGAGAGTAGCGCTTCCCGGTTTGCAAATGGCACGTCCATGGGAGTTAACCTCTGTCTTCCACTGGAAAATAACAACCAATTTGCGTCAAAGAAATTGCAAAATGGTAGGTTGACCTAATCTCAGATAATCACTTCTTTTTTCCGTACATCATTCTTTAAGGCGACCTGGTGGATCTCAAAATCAACTGAATACGATGCCTCAATAGTACATGTCAACATTAATTTGCTTTAAAATCGGGACAAACTGACTAAACCAACAAGTTGTTAACTAAATCACAATGAACTCTTCTTTTGCTGTTTTAATTATTGTATACTCGCTTTACCGGCTGTGACTTTTCTTTGCTTTTCATTCCTGTGTTTTTGCTGAACCTTCTGCTTTTCCTTTTTTTATTCAACCTACTCCTGGTGTTAGACCCAATCATCTTTTTTTCTCGGAAAATGAACTGTAATGAATAAACTAATTTTGAAAAGCATCATAGGATTTACCCTCCAACACAAAACAAAAATTTTGGAATGCTCCGAAATGTATTCGATTTTTTTCAATCAATAATAAAGATAATTATTTATCTTTATTGAACAACGCAAACACTTCCTACATTGTTTTGTACACATTACTCGTTTTTACTTCAACTCTGGAATGAGGGAACTTTCTTTAGAACCTAATATGTATACCTGTTTTTTTAGAGTCCTTAGCTGAAACCATTCCAAACACTCAAAATATTCTATTTGAAAGATAAATGAATTTCTGAACTAGGAAGGTTTGCCCATTGAATTTTCGAAAATGTTATATCTCGAGTGGTTCTGTGCTCTCTGTCGAGAAGATTCCTTTGAGAAGATTCCTGGTTTTTTTTATTCTATAACTGAGATCGAAAATTACCGCGAAAAATGGATAGGAATTTGTTAAAGCCCGACTTGCTCAAATCCCGATTCAACTGTCTGAATTGAAGTTCAAGTGCTGTTCAGATAGTTCTTGAAACATTAGAAATGCAATGATATTCAGTATGCTCATTTTTAATCAGACAATCATTTATCAAAACATAATAACGTCGTCATCAGCTGAACTTTCCATTGTACATAAACTTTTTCGAAAAAGCAGTGCCAATTTAGTCATATGAAGTTTATTGAATGGATACATTTTGGATTCCCTTAGAAATGCTTGATGATCCACCATCTCCATCTTTTCCACAAACGCATTTCTTCTCATTTTCTTGCTTATGAACTGGAGCCATGTACAAAACAACCGGACAGTCTTGGGTTCTAATCTGAAAAAGAAACTTTCTCCTACAGAATGAAGAACGAACATAGTGAGCTTCCCGAAGTAATTGATGGCATGCGAGTCATTTTTTGCCACTTTTTTTGATACTTTTTCCAGAACCTTGAAAGCCTGGAGTGGCTTTGTTGATTTGCGTTTTGAAAAACTTTTCATTAAAAAAAATTATTGTTTTTATATTGCAACTAACTGTTGCTATGAAAATGTGTCTTATTTGATGTAAAAACCTTCTTCAAGTTTTCTGATGTTTTGGAGTTTCAGGTGTTTAGTTTCATGAAGTTAATTGATAGATAAGAATCGGGAAAATAGGAATAAACGTTCATTGAATGTTTTACGGAATCTGTTTCAGTATAGTGAAAATAGTAAAAACCGCTCGTAATTTGCAGTTCTAAAATAAGCTGTCTCATTTAGTTGACATTCAATGTAAACCCATCTTATTTTTGAAATGCTAAACATACTTTGAAATGGTGAACTGTATCTACCAAACTCACACTCCCACTGTCCCCGTTTTCTCTTTTTTCCCTGCTTTATGTTAATCTTCCAAAATTTTATGTAGGAAAACTGGAAAAAAATCTGAATGCTCTGATAAGATTTATTTCAAACAACATGAAAGTTAACCACGACGGCAAATTCCCATCGAAATCCCACCGTGTTTATCGCACCATTCGTTTTCGTGAACCCAGCAGTCAGTGGTTGTGTGGCAATATCTTCCAGAACCCTCGAACTGGTCAGTCTCGAAAGTCCACGGACTGGTCACTTTTCCACTGGAGCAGTCCTCGTCGTGTTGACACCGAAGGATCTTGGCGCGGAAATGGTTCAGGTCGACACATTTTCCATAGGAGCATTGTCGGTATCCGGAGCAATCGCTGTCCCGAACGCATGTCTTCTCCGTCATCATGATGGAGCAGTGACCGCGAAGGCATTTTCTTCCGCCGAAGCAATCCTTGTCCTGGGTGCAGTCAATAGACCACGGCGGAGATCCGAAGGCTCCAACGATCAGGAACACGATGATCTGGGGGGACGAATTTTCAAAAATTTTCCGGGCCGTTAGCTTACCAAGACAGTCTTCATCTTTCTCGACTTCTTCGCTTGAGAGCTAGAATAGGAAATGGAAGAATGATGAGGTGTCAGTGTTGACAGGCTTCTCTTTTAAAGGCGGCATAATTCGATTTATTGGTTCCCATCCATATTCGATGAGAATTCGTGACAAAATTGTAAAATTTAGGCGTTTTATCGACGATAAACCGGGAAAAAAAGAAAAACGAGGGGGAGTGGGAATGGGATCGACAGGGAAGAGAATCAATAAGCGGTGGAATGAAGGGACACGGTGGATCGGGAGGCACGGGTGGTATGCACCGACTATAATAAACTGCTCTCGTACCGTGCATCAAGTATTTAGCGCTGTGTTTCTATGGGAAGCTCTTTTCATTTCGATTAACAAAATTATTTTGATTGCAATATCACATAAAGGCAGGCAAACTAGGCAATCTACATTAAAGATCACAAACAACTTTTGAACATTGAATACAAAAAAAATTGCTGAACCAAAAATGATACTTGTGTTGGTACATAAAAAAATAGAATGATGTTAGTAGGAACATGTGTTCACTTGAAGATACGAATTTTTGGGACCCAAATGTTATTTTCATTTGAGTCATTGTTCTGCTCCCTTGTGAAGATCATGTATCCCATCGACTCCTGATGTTGGAGCAAAGTCACCGTGCAGTTTGTCAAGAATGGATTAATTCCGATCACCAGTCCCGGGAACTCGTAGAGATGAACAACGTGTGAGTTCGTCATTGCAAGCTCATCCTCACTGAAAAATTTCGATTCGATTCGGATTTTTTGCTTTGAAACTCACTCTTTCATGTATTGGAGCCATGATCTGCAGAGCTTCTGATAAACCTCCCCAGATACAGTTTTCTTGATTTGGCAGTGATAACTGTCACAGGTTGTGAACTGAAAAAAAAACAGAAAAAGTTAGCATTAAAAAACCGCTGGTCTAAGAGAAGAAAGCCGTACATTGACAATAGGATCTTCTGGATGATCGCTACCAGATTGCAACAATGCGAAGTGATTGTATTCGTCATACATACTGGACACTTTGCTGATTAAGTTGATCTGAAACTGAGAAAAATTTGAAGTAATTCAGATGAATTGATGAAATAGAAAGGACAAAAACAATATAAACGTCTAATGGAGTCTCGGCAAAGAATCTTCATTCCTGTATTGCGATTTTTCTATAACACTTTCAATAATTAAAAAAACTGTATTAAATCGAAGCTCAAAAGCAGGTTTTTGAAAAATTTGAAAAAAGGAGTACAATGAGACTCTTTCTAGCCAAGATGTTACAAGCCAGCCCTTTTTAAAGTTTGTAATCAATAGTTACTATATGCCTCAGCCTAGTCCGTTCCATTTAATTTACGACTTCTTAGGACCACACTGCCGACCGTGATGTGAGCGGTCTGTTAGAATGTGATGCACGGCTTTCATCAGCTTTGCGACTTTGTAGATTTGTTTATTGCGAGCAGATGGTGACAAAAACCATTGAAGAAAACTAACAAATTATGCGGAACTATATGAAATTGATAACATAGATGATAGGATGATTGGGGTGATTTCGTCATGAAATGAAGGGTAGATAATTCGTTTTGAACCAGCAAAGTCACTTTCATTTTGAAAAAAAATTGAAAAAAAAAGTTAATTCTTCAAAAATAGCCGTTTTAACGCAGTCTTTTTAAAAGGTTTTCAAAAACGCAGGACGTTGAAAAATCGTCCAACTCGGATTACTGAAACCCAAAAATGAATTATATTCAGAACGACAAAAAGAACGAATAATCCTCGAAATGTCTCCGGCAGTGCATATCTCTGTTGGAAATGATTCATCAGAAAAAACAATTACAAGGAAATTGAACAGATGCATACATATGCAGAACAGAGAATCGAAAATGTCATCTTTTGACATAACTAATTCTTACTCGACGATGTTATAAATAATCACGTAAAACGCTTTGAGGTTCTAAATCAACTCTTTCAATACTAAATTCAAAAAAAATGAAGAATTTGGTAAGCGGGAGGTTAAAAGAGAGGTGCAATCAGAGAAAAAATGGGAATAAGATGAATAAAGGTTTGCGTAATACAGCAAGCCGACTCATTTATTTCCTTTGTATGTCGGTATTATTTCACGTATCATTCATTCATCATTTTTGAATGTATTGAGTTTTCAACTTTGAAGAAGTATCAGCTGTCGCAAATAAAAAATGAGACCAGCCTGTAAACACAGTAATGAGTTGACAGATAGATGGCTTGAATGTTGACTCCTGAAATTCAAGATCAACTTGCGAATTGAATGTCGGAAGTGCCAATTAAGAAAAAAGCAGTATATTAAAGTGTGTATATTTGTCGAGTGCTGCCAAACCTTCGTCGTCAGATACGTTCAAGAAAAAAGAAGGTTGATTGAATTAGGATAGTAAATCACAAGCCCGCAAGCATTGGAAGTATTTTAAACACATAAGTATTTTTAAACACATATGATGTGCGATAACTGCTCATCAGAAATTATCTGATGTTTCTTGTTAACGGTATTCTTCACACATACTAATCACTATGTTGTAAGTTTTAGATGAGTAATATACGGTTTATTTGAACGAAAAACGCGAGTTTCCAAGAGCAGAAGTTTAACAACTGGTAGATTACATATTATAATTAGTATCATAGATTACAGAAGAAATATTATTAGAAGAACGGATCTTTTGGGTAAATATTTTTTAAAGATTCAGCTAATCTGTCACACTCGAATATTTCGTATTCGGTTCCATCCGCCCTAACTGGAATAGGAGCCATCTGAAAACATATAATTAGTTTTAGAGTACTGTCACATTTCGTTACAATGTTGTGAGGGAGAACAACATAGCGTTGACGATTTTCATGTTTCTGCAACTCAATCGAAACAAAGGACTTCTGCAAGAAGACGTTTGCATACAGAACTACATAGGCGTTTGGGTAGTGTTTATGAATGAAGTGAAAACAGAACCCGAGAGCCAGTTCCCTGAAATCATTTGTTTAATGAACGGTATTTGTTGATTAATACGTCGAAGCATACCCAGTTAGCTCTCTGATTGCGAGATAATCATAAAAACATTCCGATATTTTATCTGGCCACATCACCATTGATCTTCTTCTTAATTTAGTGAAGGATAGATCCTGGAATGAGATGATCATCAGTTAGTTTTAAAATCAACCAGTTTTTTTTCCAACTGACCTCATTTGCAAATTCTTCATGTGGATTTACATCGAGCATGCTTGGTTTTCCATCAGGATTAATAAATGGCACGATCTGTAAGTTTTCACAAAGTTGTTGGATACCCTGTTGTTCTCTTACCGTGTTTTCTGGTCGTAGCACATAGTGGAATCGATCAAGATCCTCTGGACGAATCAACCCAATGGAATATTCCGAACCCTCCAAGAAGTTGTTTGCAAAATGAACAATAGATGGGTGGTCGTAGAAATTATGAATCATCCAGATAGCAAACTCCCTTGGACATTGAACATTTTCAGTTGGGCTAAAAAATGGTTATTTGTGTTGAGTAAGAGTTTCAGATTGTATGCAACTTACTCGGAATCGTCAGTCAAGTTACTACAACGATAGATCTCCTTAATTGTCTTCGTAGTGAATCCTTTTTGCTTAATTCTTTCCAACATTTCGACACAGTGGTACTAAAATTAAATGTTGTGAAAAACTTCAGAAAAAAAGTTTGATAGAAAAAGTCTGACAGTAAGATTTTCATATTTTTCTCTCATCAAATCATGCCAACAGCAAAAACTTCGACCCTATATTCTTGATTCTGATTTTATTCTCTGAAATCTACCTCATACTATGGAAATATCACTACCAATTTTTTGCAGCCCTCTTCGTTGAGAGCGAGTCAATTAACCATAATCGTATTTATTACTCACTTTTCTTTTCAATAAGTTCACGTTCTCAATAAGTCCTTCTACTGGTCGATTATTAATTTTTCGATCAGTGCCATCCCCATTCTTCGGGACTTCAACCAGCTGTAAAAATTGTTAATTTTTCTGAGGTCCCGTTTTGTCTCGATCACCTCATATGTGTTATTGTGCCAGTTCTCCACAAGATAGCGAGGACGCGCATCACCATCCCGTGTCATGGTGATGCGGATTTCCATCTTTCTCAAATAATGGTTTGTGTAGCAAACCATTGCTGGATTTTCGTAGAAGATTTTTGCGTGGATATGAGCGATCCATATTGGCAAGTGCCTGTAAATAGGTTTTAAAGAATACTGAAAATACTTATATCCATTTTGAAACTCACTCAGCTGGATACACTAGATCACAAAGTTTGTACAATTCCATGGCTTCCTTTTTTCCAAACACAACATCAATATCCTCCAGAATTTTAAGACCAAAGGCCTGAAATGTCACATTACTTATATTAATTTTCTAAATAGTTTACCTTCACTCGCTCTGTAATCCAACAAGTGTTATAAATGCCTCCAGGTTTGTATCTCATTAAAATGAAGCGTCTAGTTCCATCTGGGTCATGCAAGACTGGTGTTACCTGTAAGAATTAGCAGATTATCGAGCATTTAAACTTTGTATCACTACCTTTTGTGGAAGTACTAGGTATTCAAAGCGAGATTCATTGCCCTTCAGCTCAATAGTTATTCCCGTAGCTTCTGAATGAGAGTTCATCATGAGAATAATGTTTGGATTCTCGTAAAACAATTGTATTTGGAGGAGAATGAATCCAAGTGCGGATGAGCTGAAACAAAATGTTATATTTATGCAAAAAAAAACTTTATTATTTTTAAACTTACTAGGCTGGGTGAGCAACTTCATAATCAGCATACATCCTTGTTATCGTTTCTTTTCTGTACGGAGAGCGGACACTACCCCACATACGTAGCCCGTGGGCCTAAAACCGTGCTGACGTTACAAAGTTTTTCTTTATCTTATTTACCATCATCTCCTCCCGGAACTTGTTGATCTTCGGACAATCCGGTGGGATGACAATTTGACGATCCGTTCCATCCGCATTTTTGGGAACAGGGGCCACCTGTTAAAATTAATCAAAAGCTACAGTTTTCCCTGTGGTTTATACCTGGTTTTGAGGAAGGACCACATAGCGGAGACCGCTCTCATGACTTTGTAGTACAATGACCATTTCTTTGTCTTCCAAGAAATGATTTGCAAAGAACACTATATGGGGATGCTCGTAGTAGGTTTGAATGTAATAAAGTGCTGTTCCAATATCTGATGGACTGTAAAACAGTTGTTTTAGATGAGTGGGAATCATTTGGAAACATACTCAATTAAACGGGAGATTTCGCGATTTCGTTGAATACCTTTAATTTCTTCATTGCTGTAGACAAGGTTGATCTTTTTCAGAAATTCCGAATCGTAAAGCTGAATGTAGAATTTAGTTGCGAAATGTTTTGAAAACACTCACTTTCATTTTCTCTTCATGTTCAATTTCATTTGGGCTCTTCACTTTTGAAACAATTTGACGATTGATTCCATCTGGCCCAAGAGGTACTGGAGCCACCTTCAATAGTTTTTTAAAGTTTTATGAACATGTGTGCATAACATTACCAAATTCTCCGGAAGCACGACATAAGTTCTTCATTGTGTGCATAACATTACCAAATTCTCCGGAAGCACGACATAACGTTCTTCATTCAACGGTTTGCAGTTCAATTCGAACCTCTGTGTCTTCCAAGAAATGGTTGACGTAGAGAACAAGATGCGAGTGTTCATACCAGTTTTGGATGGCTTGAAGTGCACTATCCTTGGGAGAAAGGCTGAAATTTATGGGTGTTACGCGCATCTTCTGAGGACATTGAGATAAAACTCACCCGCTTGATTCAGTAAACTTTCTTATCTCTTCTTCACTGTAATGGAATTCGAGCATTCTTCGAAACTCATCGCCATAGAGCTGCAATGTCATGATGATTAAAGAAAGTTTCTAAAATAACATACCTTCATTCTCTCGGTAATTACGTACACAGCCGGTAGAGGCATCTGGAAACGTTAAAAAAAATTTTCTGTATTGAAATCAGTAAAAAGTGAAGAAAAATCATAAGAAGAAGTAACGGCTTTATGAAAAGATCTAAAAAATTTTCTGAAACATTTATAAAGGTTTTCATTTGGTTGTGAAAAGAGATATTAAAATACCACGGAGCACAATATTTTGGAGACTGGAAAAGTAGTTTTTTATGGTATCACGTCTGATACACCGACTGAAGGAATACACTTCTTTGGTATGGGAAACAAACAACAGTAGGGAATGAGAACCGAAAATGTGGTCAAACGTTTCCTAGAGATGGACAGGTGAGAAATCATGAGAATATGAATAGAGAAGAAAAGTTTATGAAACTCACTAGAAACTGAGAAAAAGTTTGTAGGAACTTGAATGATAAGGTGAAAAAGAGAATACAAAAGCGCTTCAAAACGTCTAGTTGAGTCTCGGCAAAGAACTTTCATTTCTGTATTGCGATTTTTCATATAATATTTTTGATAATCAAAAAATAAACAGTGGATTATATCTCAATTCAAAAGCAAGTTTTAGAAAGATATAAACTGAATACAATAACACTCTTTGAAGCTGAGATCTCACTGACCGGAGACTATATATTACTTAATCAATAGTAACTGAATATCTCGGTCTAGTCTGTTCCATTCAATTTACGACTTCTTATGACTACATTGCCGACCGTGATGTGAGCGGACTGTCAGAATAGGAGCGTCTTTCATTAGCTTTGCGACTCTGTAGATATGTTTATTGCGAGCAGATGGTGACAGAAATCTTTCAAGGAAAGTAACATATTATGCGGAAAGTACATGAGATTGATAACATTGGCCAAACCCCTTTTCTAGTTGATCGATAATAGAAGAATTCGGATGATTTCGTCATGAAATGAAGGGTACATGATGTTTTTGACCCAGCAAAAAAGCTTCCATTTTTAAAACAAATTTTTGAGTGGGATTCAAAGACATGGATTTTTCTCGATTAAATTAATAGAGAAGAAAATGCTATGAAACTCACTTAAAATGTTTCAAAAATAGTCTTTCGAGAACATAAGCCATAGTCCAATTATCGCCTGTTAATCTGAATAAGCTTAGCGGTCACATCTTTAAAGGCCAAAAATTTTACTGATAAGAGAAGCAGGATAGATATCCAAAGAATTGATACAAAGAAATACTTCAGGAACTTGAAATCCAACTTTCTCTACAATGTCAGCTTTCATAGCCATGTATGCGCTTAGGTTTTGATTTGAAAAAACTCAAACGCTGTCTTTTCAAAGACTCAAAAAAACCAAATGTGTTCTTAGTATCAGCAATTGACTATTTTGAAGCAGTGCCTCATCATTTGACTCGATTTTGGAGAACCAGATAAAATAGTTCCACACAATTGATTTCATTCTATAAGCCCACCTCCAACAAAACAAAAAATTTAGAATTATGTGGCATTTATGGTAATTATGCAAAAATGGTGTTGATCAATATCTACCACGAATAGTCTGCTGATCAAAGTTTAATCAAAAATCATTACATTTTTGTTTATGAGAAGCTAGAAACTTGGGGACAATATTGTTTCCAGTAAGTAGGTGTGAAGAGTCTTGTGTTCGGTTTCTGAAGGTCATCTTTCACGCTGTGATATTGGTTTGTGAGATTTCCGCTAATTATTTTCATGGTTCCTTTGTTAGAAGTTACGTCTAGCTCAAACATCATAAAGAAGCCGCTCCAGTATCTGAGAAAAACTTTTTGAAGGTATATGAAGAGTTGTGACAAGTTGTCTTTGTCGTTGTCGTCTGATGGATATTACCAAATTGTAAATCTTGTTGTTTGTATCGATTGGTCATCAACAAAATTTGAAATGAACAAGTTTTGCAGAACTTTGGAAATGAATATGGAGCATCAAGGATGAAATGAAATTTTGATATGATGAATGAATTTTTACTTTTAGGTTATATCCCAAAATCTGAGAAATCAGACAATCCGGTTTCATGAGTGAAGAGAAAATGTCACTAATTATACAAAACCATGAAGTTGAAAAAAAAAGTTTCAAAACAAGTTCGAATCGGAAGTTCATTTAAAGGAGGCCTGTCACTATAAAAAAGTAGGTGAGATTTTTACACCATCTGATAGAGCTCGGCGAGTTACATCGAAAAGTCTCTTACCATTTTTTTACGAAAATCACTTTTAGGTCACGTTTTGGGGCCTTGAATGGGGAACCTTCGCTTGAGATTCACTGTTATTTGAAACGTGAAATGAAACCTTCGCTTTTGAATTTGAACCTTCGCTTGGGGAGTACTTTTCAGAGACAAACACCTAACTTTTGAAGGAGGCAATTTCAGAAAAAATGATCAACTACAAAGTTGTTCCTCATGTAATTTGTAACAACTCTCCAGTTGAGCACTTTTTGATTCCATGGCTGGTTTTTGAGATATGACCCTCAGAATATGAGGTACAAGAAAAATAGGATTTTATGAGGTAAACAGATTGGATGTATATCAACCTTTTCGTTTTCAATTCATAATTTCAATTCGAATAATGTCCGCTACTTTGAT